>JAGVSP010000302.1:0-74754 GCA_022494985.1 Micrasema minimum
TAAACAAAATTTAAAAAAAACCGTATTTTAATAAGTATTTGTGGAATCTTACTTAATCTGCCGTAGGTACCTAATTATGAAAGCTTTTACGAGAGATAAAAAAAAAATTAAGCTTAGATTCAAAACTCATATTACACATTCGACTCCAAATATAATACAGTGAAAGCCCCACCCTTTCCCTAGACTGCTTATATGAAGACTATTGAGTCTTTTTTCAGTCCAGCCAACTATACCGAATTTTTCAACAAGCTAAACCGCCGATTTTAAGATACTAACTCCAAATATAATGTAGATTCACCAGTTGTACTACGAGTTTTGTTACATCATGTATGTATACATACTTTAGTAGTCGGTTATTAGTTCGTCATAGTTCCTATCGTTAGTTTTTATTGAGTCCCATACCTGATATATGAGACGAAATTTAAATAACACCACTATTACGAGTTTTGCATGACAATAAATTTATGAATGAAAATATTAATAAGGTAGATGCTCGTAGATACCCAATTCTATCATTACGGTCCAGGGTCTGGAGGAATGGAGACGATTTGTGCAAACTGGTTCAGCCATCAGCAGACTACGATCCTCAGCGTTGAAAAGCATATACTTTACATATATGTAAATTTGTACTGAGCCGGAGAGCACAAGAATTGCTTTTTTTTTTAAATTTATTGAAAATTGTCTATGGACAGAAAAAACCGTTGATAATTTTCGTGCCTTATGTTCAGGATCTGAACTCTGCCGTTTTTCTGTCATGTACGCTCCCAGGTATTTGAAGCTCTCGACCCTTTCGATGACTTGTCCCGACAAAGCCAGGGGGATCTGGGCATCTTGACACGAGCTGTTACACATGACATGGGTTTTACCAATGAATGTTGATTTTTTAAACCCATGCACGTGGAGTGCCAATTAAGCCTAATTTTCGCCAAAAAACTTAATTTATTCACGTGTGTAAGTCTCCCTTGTTTGTTTGTTCGTCGTCGATAGGTACTTGTAGATCAAATTGTCCAAACACCGGAAAAACATGTGCATCCCTTCTAGTAATCCGTACATTTTCACGGTCGCTTTTGGTGACATAGTTTTCCGTTTTCCCCTCGCTCTACTTACGTTTGTTCCCCTAAACGGTAAATACGAAAACCCTCCTCTATCGACTGGGCGAATCGTACGTACCTAACTATTTTAAATATCACCCAAGTGGGTTATACTAAAGCTTACCAACTTGACTAACATAAAGCCTACTCTTATTGAAAATATGACAGAAAAGAGATGAACGATTTCTCTGAAAACCGTTATTGGTTACGCTCTCAGGAAAACGTAAATCATTTAAACGTTTAACACATAAAAGGTGATACTACGATCTTAAAAGAACTAGCACACAGATAACAGAAAACTGTGTATAGTAAAGTACGTAAGGAAGGCAAATTTTTATAAACAAAAGAATAGATCAATTTTTTTATGAAGTAGTGCCAACTCTGTATATGGTTCATTTTCATTTGATTAATGTTAGTGTTACAATTTGAGTATCTATATTATATTTTATTATTATTCCAGAACTTCTTTGATAGGACCTCTACATTACAACCAGCGGATCATAAAGAAAACCGATTCCTTAAAATAATACACTCTTTTCATGTGAAAAATTACTTGTGATAACGAGATAAGATTATCACCATCTCCTGCAACACATTAAGGGTCTTGGCCGACTCCAAGAAACTTCTCCACTCGCGCCTGTCTCCGGCTGCTTGGCTGCTTCTTCCCAGTTGCTTATGCCCAAGGATGAAGTGTTCTACTCCACACAAGCTCCCATCCAATACAATAACTACCTTAATTTAGACAATACAATAACTACCTTAATTTAGACAATACGATAACTACCTTAATTTAGACAATACAATAACTACCTTAATTTAGACAATACAATAACTACCTTAATTTAGACAATACGATAACTACCTTGATTTAGACAATACAATAACTACCTTAATTTAGACATGCAAAAAAAAAAATTGTTGCCATTCGATTAGCTTTTTTAATGAAAGAACTCATTTAGTTAGTTTATCGAAAATGTGAGTTTTAAATATGAAGAAAAGGGAGGTATTATCGTGATGTAAGTGATGATGAACCTTCTATGGCCAGTTAACTCAGAATCTCGAAATTATATTTTAAAACACAGTACAGAAATACAGAGAATAGGAATAAGTAGGTACGATACTTTACACAGAAATTCACAGTAATTATGGTGGGATGAGGTTGGCATATTATTTTCATTTATAGGTTTCATTACCAACGTTGAAAAATTACATATTTTTACATTGATTTTAAAAGTTCGTAGATGTTTACGGACTTCAGAATACAGATAATGCTTTTCTGGGTTATTATGACGTATTTGTAGGCTTTGTGTTGTCGACGTTTCTAGGCACATCAGCCCAGAAGATCCAGCCCACCCTATGTACATTTACAAACCATAATATACCATTAGATCATCATCCTCTTATGTCGTTATTCATCCGTACCTTGTACCTATAGAAATGACTTTATAAGTAGAGATCTATGTAAGAAATATCTAAAGAAGGTTCACAAATACAACAGAAGTACTAAAGCTTGCATAGAAATTCACAGTAGTAATAGTACCTATCTACAATAAATTATAAATCATCCAATACATCGTGATTATCCCCGAAAGTTTTTACTTAACGAGCGGCGGGTATACAGCAGAAGTACAAAACCTTACATAGAAATTCACAGTAGTAAAGTATCTACAATAAATTAAACCAATACATCGTGATTATCCCCGAAAGAAAGCGGGTAAACAAATACAGCAGAAGTAGTAATACAGTAGTAATAGAACACCTATCTACAATAAATTATGAATCATCCAATACATCGTGATTATCCCCGAAAGTTTTTACTTAACGAATAAACAAATACAGCAGAAGTACAAAACCATACCTAGAAATACACAGTAGTATTATACCTATCAAAATTATAAATCATCCGATACATCGTGATTATCCCCGAAAGTTTTTACTTAACGAGCGGGTAAACAAATACAGCAGAAGTACAAAACCTTACCTAGAAATTCACAGTAGTAATAGTACCTATCAACAATAAATTATAAATCATCCGATACATCGTGATTATCCCCGAAAGTTTTTACTTAACGAGCGGGTAAACAAATACAGCAGAAGTACAAAACCTTACCTAGAAATTCACAGTAGTTATAGTACAACTCACAAACCAAAGGTATATATATATATACCAGTTAGTAGATAAATATGCACATCGTGTTTGTCATCCTCTAATGTAGTTACTTATTTCAAAGTGCCCGTTGGTCTGTCACGCCACGGATCACGTGATCGGATCCACTCGCCAGAAAAGAGGGCGGCTGATTGTGAAAAATTGGTCAAAGCCTTCCTAATTCTAGAACTATCGTCATCTCTAGAGGCGTCCGCTCGCAATGCCTAACAGGTTGGGGAGGGCTTTTTTCGCCGTTGTGTATAAATTTATTTTAACACCGGCGAGGGTTGTCGCTTTACCCTCTCCCCTCTCGAGACCAAAGCTACGAATAGTAAAGTAATTGTAGGCTAACAACACCTAATGTTAAAAAAATAGTTTTGTTGGTCATTTAATATTCGAATTATTAGTGAATTTGGTTGAATTCAAATTCAACTATGAAAACATGGAGCGTGGAGGAAACTCTCTAGATTGAAATTTATTGTGAATACATTTTTACGCTATGTAATGATTATAAAAAATAAAAATAATTATTTAACCACCTCAATAGGCCAAAAGGCGTTAGTAGTGAAAGGGTTTTAAATAAGGCTAGATATTTTACTACCGCAGCTATTATGTATATATATATGTTTTTTTTTATATTTGTTTACAGACAGCCAACCGACATACACTTATTTTAAATATATACAGTATTAATTACTAACAATAAAGTCCAATGGGGTTCTTCCCGATAGCATGAATATCCTGACATCACACCGCATGCGCGCCAAATGGAGGATTTTGCGAGCGATTTGAAAAAGTGTTATTTCAAACCGCGCTAGAAAATTCATATGACATCGTAATTTTTTTTTTAAAAATCCCTTGATATTGTAATTTTTCGATAATTTTTTTGAAGTAAAAAATAAAAAATCGGGAAGAACCCGATTATAGGCTATCGCTTAACAATCTAAAAATATTAAAACATTTATGTACTAATTATTGTTGCAAAGTACCCATCCTATGCATAGTTGCTCATATTATGTCATATGTATTAAAGGAAAAGTAACATACTCGTAACTGAAAAATATTTTTTTTTAAATATAAATTAAAATTTAGAAAAATATAATTAAAATACCAATTGAATAGTAATATTCTTTCTTTTTATTATCATCTGCATCGTCTGCCTCGTTGTGTAGTGGTAGCGCGTTGTGCTACCATCCATGAGGTCGCGGTTTCGATTCCCGATGGTATATATGAAATATTTATTTGAATGTGTTTTTCACAAAAAAGTATACCTGGGACTGGCGCTAAAGCGTAAGACATCTTGCCTTCACCTAACAAATGATCAAGATTCGCTGAACTTGTGTGTCAATGCAGTGACCTATGCACCATTGGGTGCGGATAAGGGAGAGTAGTTTTAAAAAAAAATGGGAGTTACATTTATCATTTACCTTGCTTATGATGTACAAGGTTTATATTTCACACAAGTGGATTTTCTTTCATTGACTGTTCTAATTGATTATTCATATGTTGTGTTGGGATCAGGCGGGTTACATCTGGTGTGGACCAAAGGGAACTTCTCCACATTTGCCTGAGATGATGAGAAAACCACGGAAAACTCATCATGAAGAAGTCGGATTATTGATGGACATCGACAGTCTTCCGATCAACTTGAAGAGTGTTCGGCATTTTGTGTACTATTTTTGTTTATTAGATACCACCTCTTGCGATAATTTATTATTACTTATCACGGGTTGGGTGTCCTGTAGATCTTCACCTTGACTTCTGCATCGCGTCTCCAACTGTTGCGAGGGGCAATGCATCAACAGGCGGGGAACATCTTGAGGGGTTTCATTATCACATGGGCAGCTGTCAATCTCAGAGGTCTTAAATCTGTGTAGGTGAAACATGAACCCTCCGTGTCCTGTAAGGATTTGAGTGAGTTCGAAACTGGCCGAAGGTGTAGGCAGAGAGGATAGAACGCCACACCAGTCTGTCCTGACACCAGTGTGTCCTATGTGCACCGTTGGGTGCGGATAAGGGATATTAGTAGAATAATATATATATATATATAACTAACTAACCATCACGCCATTTCCCCGAAGGGATAGGCAGAGAGGATAAAACGCCACACCACTCTGTCCTGGCATACTTCGCTTCCTCCACATTCATACATCTTCTCATGCACGCACGTCGATTATTGCTATGCTATGGCTAACTAAGTATTATATGCTGGAATAAACACGTTTATTATTATTATTATTATTATTATTCCGACTTCTTACATGCCCACTTTCAAGTACTTGTCGTACTTGGTCATGCCATGTCTTTTTCGGCCTTCCTCGGCTTCTACATCCAGGCACACTTGCATTTAAACTTATTTTAGCCGTTCTTTCATCGCTCATTCGCTCCACATGACCAAACCATCGTAAAAGCCCTTTCTTAATTTTGTCGATAATGCTTATCTCAGCCTTGCACTCTGCTCCAATTTCGACATTTGTACACCTATCATACATAGTCTTACCACACATTCGCCTGAGAGATCGTATATATTATTGATATGTATTAAATTATTTGAACTGGAGACCTAGAGCTGCAAGGAGACCTGTAGGTAGACCACCAAGAAGATGGACAGATGACATAAAAAGTACTGCAGGATCCAGATGGCAGCTCGAGGCCCAGGACAGAAAGCAGTGGACCAATATGGGGGAGGCCTATGTCCAGCAGTGGACGAACAATGGCTGATGAAGAAGAAGAAGAAGAAGATTACATTATTTATGATATATACACCGTTTCCCACGATGAGACCGCGAAACTCCGGAGGGTGATTGTTCATGATATTCTGAGAAAAAAAATCTTAATAAAGTTTTTCAAAAAACTCAATTCTAATTTCTTAAAAAAATTATTAAAATATGAATAAAAATTCACGCGTGTAATACCGTCCCATTTTGAACTGGCTAACACCACGTGACCTGCACCAATTTCAGATATGAAATTCGATTTTGAATGTCCGCACAAGGCAAGGCGTTCGGTGACCAGAGCGGACCCCCCCCCTCTCCCCCCCCCCACGCCACCCCGCCACCGCTAGCATTTCAAACAGAAGCCAGTATTACATAGTCGCTTTTTATTAATACTTTTTTTTAATTAATTATTAAAAATGCCCGGATCAAAAAACTTTATATAAGGATTTTTTCTCAGAATACCATGAACAATCACCCTCCGGAGTTTCGCGGTCTCATCGTGGGACACGGTGTATATATATATTATTGGTATAGGTGATAAGGAGGTGATAATAAAATATATTTCTAAAATTTGCGATATATTCCGGGTTAGGCACATTTACATTTTGTATCATTTTACATTACGTGACGTAACGATCACGTAATATGGGTGGCAATCAATTATATAAATTTTTATAGATAAGCTATTTTATTCCGTTCCTTGTCCAGATCCATGTCCAGATTTAGACAATTGTCTCAATTTCAACTTGTTGGAGGGAAACAGAATGATTAAATGTATTAGATAGTGGAAGATGGATATGGTTGACTTTGTTTCTCTGCAAAATACAAATGGAACATAAAATTTGGACAGTTCTCTTTGAAATAGCTTGTCTAGTGGTGGCAATGACGTTTTTGAGAAAAAAAATTACACACAAAGGGTAGGTATACATGGAGTAACAAAACTCGTGGTACAATCCGCAAACTGGTGAATCTACATCATATTTGGAGTCGAATGTGTAATACGACTTTTTAATCTGAGCTTAAATTTTTTTTTCTTCTCATAAAAGGTTTCGTAAGTAGGGCAGATTAAGTCAAATTAAAAATTGCGGTTTTTTAATTTGTTTTCTTCGGGGATAGTATTAATTTGACTAAATAAATGATATTTGATAATTTACAAAAATTTCTAAAAATACTAAATTTTAAATAAAAAATATTGAAAAATCGAGTCCAAATATGACGTAGATTCACTGGTTTTCTGCTTGTACATCGAGTTTTGTTACACCATGTATAAGCGCCATGCATTTCTTCGCCATATACGATATACGTACGCCTTCGAAAAAGAATTCCCTAGAACGTGCGTTTCAATACAAACTAAAAACTTTATACCACCACTTATTATCAAATTCCACCGTCTAAAGACTCCAGCACGTAGGCCAATACACTCACACTTAGAAACGTGTGAGGTAGATGTCTAGTGATGACGTGTGAGTGACGCGGGTCACTAGCTGTCACTAGACACGGTAGTATTTTTTAAGTATGGAATGCCCCTTCTCTGAAATTCTTTTTCGAAGACGTACGCACGTAAAGTTTGCGAAACCATCGTGTTAGAACCCTGTGTGCTCACAGTGTCACAGTACCCTATCCCTTGTTGTAGTAGATTTTTCCTTATCGCTTATTGTAGTAGACTTCTCCCTATCCCTTATTGTAGTAGAACGGGGTCACCTTTTACGGCACCCCGTGCCTGAACGGGCTCTGGGTAAGCCCCACTCGGGCACCGCCCGCGCCCCAATAATCTACCCTTAATAGTCTACCCCTACATCGAAGATCGAAGTACCTACTTCCTAAAAGATATTCGCAAACAAATCACGTCATTTTAACGATTCTGCCAATGCCTTTATATGCACAATTATTAAGGAGTATAAAAATGAGCACAACGCTCAAATTAAGGAGTATAAAGAAGACTGATATTTTCGGAAAAAGGATAAAATATAGAATATGTATAAATATTTCGGTAATGTAAAGGCAATTGGGTATATCTGTCTCAGACCAAATTTTACAGGAGAGCAAAAATGTGAAATTAGTTACCGATAGTACTGACATAGCTTAATACATAAAGCTTATACCACAAAAAAAATGGCAAATAATGCTGTACAGCAAAAGGCACTAATATCGTTTTCATCACGTTATACAATTTTATTTTTATACACCTCGAACTTTCATTTACATTTTAAAATTTATTTGCAACCACCCCCTATTCGGGCTTTTTTTCACAATAAATTAGTGTTTTAGTGTTGTGTGAATTGGTTTGAGCTATCGAGTGATTTATTTTTACCTCCGAAAATGTTTTTTTTGTGCAAGATTTCCGCGTTGGCGCATCATCGTAAGTTTTACTCTAATTAAAAAAAAAAATCGTTTGAACAAGGACTTCTCCTGATCGAGGGAATAACTCTGCAGAGCTCTGTTTTTTGCAATAAATAAATAGAAAGAAGACAAAATTTCAAGTTAAACGACACCTAAAAATCGTTTCTAGCTGGAAAAATAAAAAAGTTATTAACGTTTTCAAAACATTATTTTTTACTATGTAATATTTTAAGTTTACTCTGTTTTTTTTTTTTTTATGGCTATGGAATAAAATCATCAACAGACAGTGAATAAGTTAAAGAAAAGTACCTACCTTATAATTCGTTTGGAGTTTATATTATTAGGTAGTCTACCTAGAAGTTTTTATTTCTCCTTCGAGCTACAAAAATCTCTGTTTGAAATTTTAAGCATTTGCTACTACTACTTTCCCTTATCCGCACCCAATGGTGCATAGGGCACTGCATTGGTACACCATGTGCAGTGTCTCTTGATCATTTTATTACATCATGAAAGTAGGATGATCAGTCTTACGCTTCAGTCCCAGTCCAAGGTATCGCACATGAAATATTAATATGAAAATAACATGTGGATCATATGGACTCGCACAATTCCCGAAAAATATATATTCTATTTGTATAATGCCGAATGAGTTTTCATTTTTTTTAAAGTTAATAATTTTCATCACCATTACAGAATTGCTTCCCATGCAAAATGGCGGGCGGACCTTTTTTTCATAAAATAAAGTAGGGTATCGTTTTAAGGGTTTTCAAGGGTGCCGATTTCGAATTTAGCGTTTATTTTTAAATCCAAGATGGCGGACGCAACTTTTTTTCATAAAATAATGTTGGGTGTCGTTTAAGGGTTTTTAAGGGTCCTGATTTCGAATTTAGCTTTTATTTTTAAATCCAAGATGGCGGACGCAACTTTTTTTTCATACAAGGATGTTGGGTATCGTTTTAAAGGTTTTTAAAAGGGTCCTGATTTCGAATTTAGTGTTTATTTTTAAATCCAAGATGGCGGGGGGACGCAACTTTTTTTTTTCATAAAATAAAGTTGAGTATCGTTTTAAGGGTTTTTAAGGGTGCCGATTTCGAATTTAGCGTTTATTTTTAAATCCAAGATGGCGGACGCAACTTTTTTTTTCATAAAATAATGTTGGGTGTCGTTTTAAGGGTTTTTAAGGGTCCTGATTTCGAATTTAGCTTTTATTTTTAAATCCAAGATGGCGGACGCAACTTTTTTTCATACAAGGATGTTGGGTATCGTAATCGTTTTTTTAAGGTTTTAAAGTGGGTCCTGATTTTGAATTTTATTTTTTTTTAGTTTTTTTTAAAATCCAAGATGGGCGGACGCAACTTTTTTTTTTCATAAAATAAAGTTGAGTATCGTTTTTTTAAGGGTTTTTTTTTAGGGTCCTGATTTCGAATTTAGCGTTTATTTTTTAAATCCGAAGATGGCGGACGCAACTTTTTTTCATAAAATAAAGTTGGGTATCGTTTTAAGGGTTTTTAAGGGTCCTGATTTCGAATTTAGCTTTTATTTTTAAATCCAAGATGGCGGACGCAACTTTTTTTCATACAAGGAATCGATTTGGGGTATCGCTTTAAAGGGTTTTAAAGGGTCCTGATTTACAATTTAGCGTTTATTTTTAATTCCAACATGACGGACGCACCTTGTTTCATTCATCTAAGAGTAAATTCCATTCATGCGTTGGACCTGCCACACACATTTTAAAAAAAAATTAATATGTCCCTGGGTGTCTTTTTCAAGGGTAATAGAAGTCCTCATTTTAAATTTACGAGTCGGACAGCAAAGAAAATTTAATTGTTTATGCCAAAGACGGATAAACAAAAAATATATTATAAATACCTAGGTACCTGAAGCACTTGAAAAATAAAGTCACCAAAATAAAATAAATAACATTTTACAGCATAACCTTTATACATACGAGTATACACATTATACGAGTTATTTAATTTCATAAATGCATTTTTATCATCAGAAAGAAAAAATACAAAGCATTCCTTCTATTACCAATTCCCAAAGAAACTATATTAAAATCTTTCAAATTTCAATAGATATTTCTAGAAATTACATGTTTCTTTCTTCTGCGGCAGCAACGCGAACGGGTATCAGCTAGTATCTTAGAAATATAAAACTGTTTTAATAAGTATTGCATACTAAGCTATATCCTTTTGCCAGATTTTGTGAATACCTACACTATTTTACCAATTTTGTGGAACAATCCTAGAAAATGAAAAATGGACAGATATACCCCTTTGCCATTACACTACGATTTATGCTGCGGTGCATTTTTTTTTTGACTTGGGTATTCGTTTTTCATCATATTTTTTAATTTTAATTTTATCTTATATTATAATATAATATTTATGTTTATGTAGTATCTATAATACAGTCTCAATGATTTCTCCACAACACCCAAATAATTTATACTTACATTCACTTTGTAACTTCATTCACTACCATATAATACTTAACATAACTTCTGCTTCTATCTTAGCTCATTTAAGCAGTGTATGTATGCCATAAATAAATAAATTATAAATAAAACAAACAAAAACAATTACTGGTTTTATTGCTTTGAATTACATACGTGTGTATTGAAATGGGTTCGTTGAGTGCTGAATTAATAATATAACAAAAACAATGCGAAATTGAAGCCAATTTAAAATTAAAGACAAACTACCACAATTTTCTCTTATCCTCACATAATAGTGCAATCCTTAACAGAATCTCTGACGATATAGATGACACTCACAATCAGAAAGGTATGTGGTAGATTACTACTACAATTTTCTCTTATCCTCACATAATATTGCAATCCTTAACAGAATCTGTGACGATATAGAGACACTCACAATCAGAATTGTATGTGGTAGATTACTACTACAATTTTCTCTTATCCTCACATAATAGTGCAATCCTTAACAGAATCTTTGACGATATAGATGTTTTTCATGTCACAGAGAATCATCAGTCTTACGCTTCAGTTCCACTCCAACGCCATTTCCACATATGAGATATTTTTATAAGAAAATCCAAGTTTAAATAAATCCTGCCATTATTATGAGTTCATCAACTCGCTTCTCATTTGTTTGTAACATTGTGAAAATTTTATGTTTTAAGTGCGTTAAAAATTACAAAAACTTCAAATGAACTTTAACGAACCTATATAGAACACCCGTTTCCAACGATAAGACCGCGAAACTCCAGAGGGTGATTTGTTCATGATATTTGAGAAAAAAATCTTAAATAAGTTTTTCAAAAAAACTCAATTCCTAATTTTCTTAAAAAAATGATTTAAAATATGAATTAAAATTCACGCGTTTGTAATACCGTCCATTTTTGAACTGGCTAACACCACGATGACTTGAAACACAATTTCAGATATGAAATTCGAATTTTGAATGTCCGCACAAGGCAAGGCGTTCGGACCCCCACTCCTCCCCGCCCACCGCCACCTACGCCACCGCTAGCATTTCAAAACAAACAACGGTCCTCAGTATTACATAGTCGCTTTTTTATTAATACTTTTTTTTAATTAATTATTAAAAATGCCCGATTATCAAAAAACTTTATAAGGATTTTTTTTCTCAGAAATACCATGAACATCACCCTCCGGAGTTTCGCGGTCTCATCGTGGGACACGGTGTATATAATATATTTTATATTATTGAATACTTACAACTTACTTCAGGACTTCATGCAAATATGTATGTAACAGAGAAAAATACTGTATCACCAATTATTTTCAATTGTGTTATCCTGTTAAAAAGGATTTGCAGTCATAACGAATATTCAAAACCGTGTGGGATATCATTTGGTGTTCTGATATCTTTGTCGGGACGCCGCGCGCTGAATGAAATAATTATCAGGACGTTTAGTTTATTTGGGACACCGACACCGTATAGTTCGACTAAGAGAACATGTTTGTGTAAATTTTCTATTCGGTAATTTAACCGCAATCCTTTTTTTTAAAACAGGAAAACTGCTAAATAGTTGATAATTGTATGTTTTTTTTTAAAATTTATTGTTTTCGATACTGAAAATGACGTTTTCTATCAGTGCGGTGATACGTTTATCTATGAAAATAGCAACACAATGTACACTTTTTGTGGTTATGTAACGTGAATTGATAATATTTCGGTTTCAATGTTGCTATCGACTGTTTTTTTTAATGCATTTACATATTTATTTACCTGTAAAACATTTGTTTTAAGCCGCCATTGATTAAACAGCGATAAATCAATCCTATTAACGAAGAATGATATCCAACACCTGCCGAATATTTACCAAGACGATTAAGTTGATTTAGTTCTGCAAATAATATGGTTCGCGGTTCTTATAAATTGGTACCCCTGGACAATCGAATCATCAGTCTCACTAAGCCCTCCATAAGCCATGAGGGCTATTCTTCTCCTGATCGTATTCTGCTCCTGGCAGGTAAATATTCTCTTCTCTTTTATTCACCAATACATGTATTTCTACCTAACTATTTATTTTTACATTTATTAACCTGAATTCTTAATAACAATTTGAACAAAATTTCACACAGATTGCCTATTACATTACAAGTTATCATTCATATTTTCAATTAAAATTAACATCATTTTTACCAATTTTGATACATAAAAACATGTATAATAAAATTAAGAAATAAATATCATACGTATCTTTTACCAACATCTTACCTCTGATAAAGAATAATAATATATTGATTCGATTAAAAAAAAGTATTTTAAAACTGTACTTCAACACTGCTCGTAACATACGTAAAAATAAGGATACTATGAAAATAAATAAAAAAAATTTTTTTTAATAGTTTGTGCAATAAAAATGAAGGCTGATAAATATTTCTCTATGATTTTGATAATAAAAGTGGTTCTTCGGTGAATGCACAGTTTAAACCCGTACTGCGCAAGCGAGTGCCCCTAAAAGGAAACATACTATCCTTTAAGGTACCAACCTAATATTTGCACACAATAATATATTGCAATATTGGTCAAATATAGGCAATAAAAATTAGGGAACGAGTTCAAATTATAGTTTTTTGTACCACGATGTATAGGTATTATCAAAATTAAAAACATAAATTTAAATTACTATAGAAACTTTAATTTCAATCAGACAACGAACAATATAGGCAAATTATAAGATTACAAAAATTCCTCCAAAAATTGACTAAGAAAACGTGTAATTTAAAAAAATAAATTTTGTGAGAAAGTTACGATGAGCTCTAAATATGATTTAATAGTATGGAATTTTTGTTAACAGGTACATACAACAGGATCCTCTGCTGTAATAGACAATATACAAGATTTGTTTAAACAAGGGCACCATTTTGATAGTGATGGCTTGCACGAAAAGCTTTTGGAAGAAGAAGATAGAATCGAAACGAATAGTAAAGGTGAACTAATCGAAAAAATTATTTCTCTAAGGGAAATAATATCTGACGATGTATCATATTCGGAGTCGTGGAGCGACTCATCATCATATTCATCGGAAGATAGCGGCAGTACTGAAAAAATAATAAAACAGATTATTATTGTACAAGAAAAGCCTAAGCATGGGCATCATCATGCAAGGGAAAAGATATATGAAGAAGAAATTGTCATTAAGAAGATTGGCCATGCAGGCCACGTAGACCATGTTAGCCATGTAGACCATTCCGATTCCAGCCATGGAATTTCTGGCTCTGTCCTTAGTACTAAGGTCTCAAAGTCAGTTTCCGTCGAAGTTGGGGGACGAGGTGGATACTTGAGTGGCAGACGAGGTTCCAAAATTTCAGTAAGCAAGTCTGTCTCAGTCGAAAGAATTGTTCGACCAAGCGTATACACCAAGGTTTCAAAATCATCATCTGTCTCAGTTGAAGGAGGACGACGAGGATACTGGGGTGGTCGACGAGGTGTTTCAGCCAGCTCATCTGTTTCCATTGAACGGGTTGTTCGACCAAGCGTATACACCAAGGTTTCCAAATCATCATCCGTCTCAGTTGAAGGAGGACGACGAGGATACTGGGGTGGTCGACGAGGTGTTTCAGCCAGCTCATCAGTTTCCATTGAACGGGTTGTTCGACCAAGCGTATACACCAAGGTTTCCAAATCGTCATCCGTCTCAGTTGAAGGAGGACGACGAGGATACTGGGGTGGTCGACGAGGTGTTTCAGCCAGCTCATCGGTTTCCATTGAACGAGTTGTTCGACCAAGCGTATACACCAAGGTTTCCAAATCATCATCCGTCTCCGTTGAAGGAGGACGAGGAGGTTGGGGATATGGACGAGGACTTCATGGATCACGAGGCTATTCAGCATCATCATCAGTTTCCGTTGAAGGCGGACGAGAAGGTTGGGGATATGGACGAGGACCTTATGGATCACGAGGCTATTCCGCATCATCATCAGTTTCCGTTGAAGGAGGACGAGGAGGTTGGGGACATGGACTTCGAGGTGGTCTTTACGGAGATGACGATTTAGATATCGTAGATGGAGTTGATGGACTCGGCTACGGGCGGTATCGGCGGACGAGGTCTTCATGGACATGGACTTCGAGGTGATCTCTATGGAGATGACGATTTAGATATCGTAGATGGCCTCGGCTACGGCGGTATCGGCGGACGAGGTCTTCATGGACATGGACTTCGAGGTGGTCTCTATGGAGACGATGATTTGGATATGGTAGATGGACTCGGCTATGGCGGAATTGGGGGAATCGGAGGACATGGTGGTATCCGAGGAATCGGAGGACATGGTGGTATCCGAGGAATCGGCGGATATGGTGGAATCAGTGCATCCTCATCAGTCTCAGTTGAAGGAGGACGACGAGGATACTGGGGTGGTCGACGAGGTGGTTCAGCCAGCTCATCTGTTTCCATTGAAACAGTTGTCACACCCGGCTCATACACCAAGGTTTCCAAATCATCTTCCGTCTCCGTTGAAGGAGGACGAGGAGGTTGGGGACATGGACGAGGACTTTATGGATCACGAGGCTATTCCGCATCATCATCAGTTTCCGTTGAAGGCGGTCGAGGATATGGCGGTATTGGTGGAATCGGAGGATACGGTGGTATCCGAGGAATCGGCGGATATGGTGGAATCAGTGCATCCTCATCAGTCTCAATTGAAGGAGGACGACGAGGATACTGGGGTGGTCGACGAGGAGGTTCAGCCAGCTCATCTGTTTCCATTGAAACAGTTGTCACACCCGGCTCATACACCAAGGTTTCCAAATCATCTTCCGTCTCCGTTGAAGGAGGACGAGGAGGTTGGGGACATGGACGAGGACCTTATTGATCACGAGGCTATTCCGCATCATCATCAGTTTCCGTTGAAGGAGGACGAGGAGGTTGGGGACATGGACGAGGACCTTATGGATCACGAGGCTATTCCGCATCATCATCAGTTTCCGTTGAAGGCGGACGAGGACTTTGGGGACATGGACTCCGAGGTGGTCTTTACGGAGATGACGATTTGGATATCGTAGATGGAGTCGATGGACTCGGCTACGGCGGTATCGGCGGACGAGGTCTTCATGGACATGGACTTCGAGGTGGTCTCTATGGAGATGATGATTTAGATATCGTAGATGGACTCGGCTATGGCGGAATCGGCGGAATCGGAGGACATGGTGGTATCCGAGGAATCGGCGGATATGGTGGAATCAGTGGATCCTCATCAGTCTCAGTTGAAGGAGGACGACGAGGATACTGGGGTGGTCGACGAGGTGGTTCAGCCAGCTCATCTGTTTCCATTGAAACAGTTGTCACACCCGGCTCATACACCAAGGTTTCCAAATCATCTTCCGTCTCCGTTGAAGGAGGACGACGAGGATACTGGGGAGGTCGACGAGGTGGTTCAGCCAGCTCATCTGTTTCCATTGAACGAGTTGTCCGACCAGGCTCATACACCAAGATTTCCAAATCATCTTCCGTCTCCGTTGAAGGAGGACGAGGAGGTTGGGGATATGGACGAGGATCACGAGGCTATTCAGCATCATCATCAGTTTCCGTTGAAGGCGGACGAGGAGGTTGGGGAATGGATGAGGGAGGTCTTTATGGATCACGAGGATATTCGGCATCATCCGACTCGGCTATTTCCGTATTGGAGGAACGAGGACTTTGGGGACATGGACTCCGAGGTGGTCTCTATGGAGATGAGTGGAATCATCAGTTTCCGTTGAAGGGGGGACATACGGCCTTATGGATCACGAGGCTATTCCGCATCATCATCAGTTTCCGTTGAGGCGGACGAGGATGGTGGGACATGGACTCCGAGTGGTCTCTGTCATCATGACGATTTGGATGTCGGTTTGATGGAGATCGGCTAGACTCGAGGAACGGCGGAAATCGAGGAGGATACGATGGTATCGAGAGGACCTTATGGAGGCGTTATCAGGTGGACTTCATTTGAGGACTAATGTGTTTCCGTTGAGATGGATCGGCGAGAGGATACGGCGGAATCGGCGGAATTCGGAGTCATCGGTGGTGTCCGAGGAATCGGCGGATATGGTGGAATCAGTGGGTATTCCTCATCATCATCAGTTTTCCGTTGAAGGGGACGACGAGGATACTGGGGCGGTCGACGAGGTGGTTCAGCCAGCTCATCAGTTTCCATTGAACAGTTGTCACACCCGGCTCATACACCAAGATTTCCAAATCATCTTCCGTCTCCGTTGAAGGAGGACGACGAGGATATTGGGGAGGTCGACGAGGTGGTTCAGGATCACGAGGCTATTCCGCATCATTGAACGAGTCCGTCCGACCAGGCTCATACACCAAGATTTCCAAATCAATCATCCGTCTCCGTTGAAGGAGGACGACGAGGATTGGGGGGCGGTCGACGAGGTGGTTTCAGCAGCTCATCTGTCATCATTGAAAACCGTTGTTGAAGGCGGACCAAGGTTTCCAGGTCATATCGTAGACTTTGACGGACTCCTATGAGGGTCTTCAGTGGGTTGAGGTGGATCATGACATGGACTTCGAGGTTTCACGTGGAGAGGCGGATTCAAGATCATCAATCGTTTCATCGTGGAATCGGCGGACGGAGGATACGGTGGTGGGGACGAGGATCTTATGGATCACGAGGCTATCTGTGGATCATCATCAGTTTCGTTGAAGGAGGCGACGAGGATACTGGGGTGGGACGAGGTGGTTCAGCCGGAATCATCTGTTTCCATTGAAATGAGTGTCGGATTTCCGTCATACACCAAGGTTTCCAAATCGGCTCTTCCGTCTCCGTTGAAGGAGGACGACGAGGATATGGGTGGTATCGACGAGGTGGATATCGCCAGCTCATCTGTTTCATGATCGAGTTGTCCGACCAGGCTCACGAGGAGGACTTTGGGGATCATCATGGTCTCCGTTGAAGGCGGACGAGGAGGATGGGGATATCATCATCAGTTTCCGTTGAAGGCGGACGAGGAGGTTGGGGAACAGTCGTCCATTGGACATTTGGATAGGAGGATGGTCGGTATGGAATTCCGTTGAGTCGATTCGAGGATCATGGATCCAGTTTCCGTTGAAGGAGGACGAGGACTCGGGGGATATGATGGACGACCATCATCATGCACACCGTTCATCATCATCATGAAGGTCTCCGTTGAAGGAGGATGGACGAGGTTGGGGATATGGACGAGGATCCGAGGCTATTAGGCATCATCATCAGTTTCCGTTGAAAGTGGCGGACGAGGACTTATGGCGGACATGGTGGAATCGGTGGATACGGTGGTATCCGAGATGAGTTGAAGGAGGACGACGAGGATCAGTGGGATTCATCTCGGCTATTGCAGTGGTCTCGGCGGTTTCATTGGAACAGTGGTATCCGAGGGAATCGGCGGATATGGTGGGCTCCAGTGCATCATCATCGTCTCCGTTGAAGGAGGACGAGGAGGTTGGGGACGACGAGGTGACTCAGCCAGCTCTTCATGTTTCACATTGAATTCAGTTGATCATCATCAGTTTCCGTTGATTTCCAAATCTATGGGCGTCTATCGGCGGAGGTCCGAGGATGGGGGGATATGGATTCGGAATCAGTTTCCATGAAGATTTGGTATCATGGAATCCGGCGGAGGTGATGGTGGCATGGACATGGACTTCGATGGTCTTTACGGATCATGATCAGTTTTGGATATCGTCTTCCGACGAGGTATGGGGAGGACGAGGAGGTTGGGGGACGATGGACGTGGAATTCATGGATATACGAGGCTAATCAGTGGATCATCATCAGTTTCCGTCTCCGTTGAAGGAGGACGACGTTGGGATACTGGACGCTATGGCGAGGAATTCGGCAGGCTCATCGGTTTCCATTGAAGGAGTTGTACGGCGGATATGGCGGTATTGGCGAATCGGAGGATCTTCCGTCTCCGTTGAAGGAGGACGACGAGGATACTGGGATATGGTCGATCGAGGTGTTCAGCATCAGCTCATCAGTTTCCATTGAACGCGGACGACCATGGCTCATACACCAAGGATTTCCAAATCATCTTGGTCTCCGTTGAAGTGGGAAGGAGTGGGGATATGGGGGAGGTCGACGAGGTGGATTCAGCCGTTCATCAGTTTCCAATGAACGAGTTGTCCGTTGTCAGATTTCCGAGGATCAGTCGAGTCTCCGTTGAAGGACACGAGAGGAGTGGTTCATGGATATGGAGTTGATGGTATCACGGAGGCTATTATCGGTCATCATCAGTTTCCGTTGATCGGCGGACGAGGTGGAATCAGTGCATCATCATCAGTTTCCGTTGAAGGCGGACGAGGAGGTTGGGGACATGGACGAGGACCTTATGGATCACGAGGCTATTCGGCATCATCATCAGTTTCCGTTGAAGGAGGACGAGGACTTTGGGGACATGGACTCCGAGGTGGTCTTTACGGAGATGACGACGAGGATATCGTAGATGGAGTTGATGGACTCGGCTAGGCGGTACGAGGACTGGAATCGGAGGACTTCGAGGTGGGTCGAGGAATCGGAGATGACGATTTGGAATCAGTGGAGTGATGGACTCGGCTATGGCGGAATCGGCGGAACGACGAGGATATGGGGTATCCGACGGTGGCGGTATGGTGGATCGGCGGATATTCTGCATCATCAATCAGTTTCCGTTGAAGGCGGACGAGGAGGTTGGGGACATGGACCATTGAACGAGTTGTCCGACCAGGCTCATACACCAAGATTTCCAAATCATCATCCGTCTCCGTTGAAGGAGGACGAGGAGGTTGGGGATATGGACGAGGATCACGAGGCTATTCAGCATCATCATCAGTTTCCGTTGAAGGCGGACGAGGATATGGCGGTATTGGCGGAATCGGAGGATACGGTGGTATCCGAGGAATCGGCGGATATGGGGGAATCAGTGCATCATCATCAGTTTCCGTTGAAGGAGGACGAGGAGGTTGGGGACATGGACGAGGACCTTATGGATCACGAGGCTATTCCGCATCATCATCAGTTTCCGTTGAAGGCGGACGAGGACTTTGGGGACATGGACTCCGAGGTGGTCTTTACGGAGATGACGATTTGGATATCGTAGATGGAGTTGATGGACTCGGCTATGGCGGTATCGGCGGAATCGGAGGATATGGTGGTATCCGAGGAATCGGCGGATATGGTGGAATCAGTGCATCATCATCAGTTTCCGTTGAAGGCGGACGAGGAGGTTGGGGACATGGACGTGGACCTTATGGATCACGAGGCTATTCCGCATCATCATCAGTTTCCGTTGAAGGCGGTCGAGGATATGGCGGTATTGGCGGAATCGGAGGATACGGTGGTATCCGAGGAATCGGCGGATATGGGGGAATCAGTGCATCCTCATCTGTCTCAGTTGAAGGAGGACGACGAGGATACTGGGGCGGTCGACGAGGTGGTTCAGCCAGCTCATCTGTTTCCATTGAAACCGTTGTCACACCCGGCTCATACACCAAGGTTTCCAAATCATCTTCCGTCTCCGTTGAAGGAGGACGACGAGGATACTGGGAGGTCGACGAGGTGGTTCAGCCAGCTCATCTGTTTCCATTGAACGAGTTGTCCGACCAGGCTCATACACCAAGATTTCCAAATCATCATCCGTCTCCGTTGAAGGAGGACGAAGGAGGTTGGGGATATGGACGAGGATCACGAGGCTATTCAGCATCATCATCAGTTTCCGTTGAAGGCGGACGAGGATATGGCGGTATTGGCGGAATCGGAGGATACGGTGGTATCCGAGGAATCGGCGGATATGGGGGAATCAGTGCATCATCATCAGTTTCCGTTGAAGGAGGACGAGGAGGTTGGGGACATGGACGAGGACCTTATGGATCACGAGGCTATTCCGCATCATCATCAGTTTCCGTTGAAGGCGGACGAGGACTTTGGGGTCATGGACTGGACTCCGAGGTGGTCTTTACGGAGATGACGATTTGGATATCGTAGATGGAGTTGATGGACTCGGCTATGGCGGTATCGGCGGAATCGGAGGATATGGTGGTATCCGAGGAATCGGCGGATATGGTGGAATCAGTGCATCCTCATCAGTTTCCGTTGAAGGCGGACGAGGAGGTTGGGGATATGGACGTGGACCTTATGGATCACGAGGCTATTCCGCATCATCATCAGTTTCCGTTGAAGGCGGTCGAGGATATGGCGGTATTGGCGGAATCGGAGGATACGGTGTATCCGAGGAATCGGCGGATATGGGGGAATCAGTGCATCATCATCATCAGTCTCAGTTGAAGGAGGACGACGAGGATACTGGGGTGGTCGACGAGGTGGTTCAGCCAGCTCATCTGTTTCCATTGAACGAGTTGTTCGACCAAGCGTATACACCAAGATTTCCAAGTCATCATCCGTCTCCGTTGAAGAAGGAGGACGAGGATACTGGGGTGGTCGACGAGGTGGTTCAGCCAGCTCATCTGTTTCCATTGAACGAGTTGTTCGACCAAGCGTATACACCAAGATTTCCAAGTCATCATCCGTCTCCGTTGAAGGAGGACGACGAGGATACTGGGGAGGTCGACGAGGTGGTTCAGCCAGCTCATCTGTTTCATTGAAACGAGTTGTTCGACCAAGCGTATACACCAAGATTTCCAAGTCATCATCCGTCTCAGTTGAAGGAGGACGACGAGGATACTGGGGAGGTCGACGAGGTGGTTCAGCCAGCTCATCTGTTTCCATTGAACGAGTTGTTCGACCAAGCGTATACACCAAGGTTTCCAAGTCATCATCCGTCTCAGTTTGAGGAGGACGAGGAGGATACTGGGGTGGATATGGAGATATTGAATCTTCAGTCTCCGTTGAAAATGTTTACGGTGGTCGCGTCCTTGGTGGACTTGGCCGTGTTGGTGCACTCGGTCGATCAGTAGGCGTTCCTGTTCCTACTATCTATACTAACCATCCTTCAAGAGATTCCGTCAGGGCTCCTTGCAAGTTATCCGATTTCAACCTGCTCGTTAAAGTTGGAAATACCCGTAAATCCAACGGAAATTGCTAGATAAAATAAGAATATAAATGTATTTCAATAACTAATGTTTATATCTTGTTGATATAAAAATCACAGTGTTTCCTTTTCAGCACATGCGAGTTCAATTTTTCTGACCTAAATTTCTATCTTTGTATAATATTATTGTATTGTACTGAAACAATAAACATTCAATATATGTAAAGATTTCGTTTTATTATATATAAAATCTTATTTATTTATTTCGTTAAGGACATGCGCTATGATATTATTATTATGATGTACCCAATTTGTGACAAATTGAGTGTCACTCTAGAAGTCATTAGCAATCAATTGATAATCTTCTAGAAGTCCTTGAAGGTGTCCAAGTTATGGAGCTTTTTAAAGAACTTTCCGAATTGTAACAAAAAAGAGCATTGTCAAATAGATACTTAACCCTGAGAGCTGAATTGATAATTTTCTAAGCCATAATCTTCGAACAAGAATCTACTAGAAGGGGCGTTTCCATACAAATTTTCTAAAAAATACGCTTTCTAGGGTTAATTTCATAACGCCACTTTTTATCCAATTCCACCATCTAAGGATTCCAGCACGAAACGTGACGTAGATGTCTTTTGATGACGTAGTGGGTAACTAGACACCTGAGACACGGTAGTATATATCAAGTATGGAATGTCACTTCTCTGAAATTCTTGTACGAAGTTAGTAATAAACAAATTATTACTAACTTCGTACAAGTTAGTAATATACAAGCTATTATATTATATTTTTGTTAATTTGTTTAAATATCACGCTTAGTTATTTACTTCTTAAAAATTCGACAAGAATCCGGTCCTTATTTTAAAGAAAATATTAAAAAAAAAAATAAAACAGGGGCGTAGCGTACCTACATAAAGAATAAACGAACGAACGATTTAAATAAAATTGAAAAAACTGATTGGTTATTTCATCTACTTGACTGGTGGTTATTTTTTTTTTTAAAACTTCATGTACAATTCAGGTACTGTGCTCAAGACTCAGGAAGTTACAACAATAATTGTCATACTATACCATTTTTATCATACTGTTAGTGAGTGACATTGTCTAGGTGTGTGTGTGAATTAATATAGTTTAAATTGTTATGGATTTATTAATAATTAAGAAAAAAAAAACATTAAAACTGTGAAATGCGTTCCTCGGCACGGGGTCCCCCAGTGAGGAAAGCATTTAAGATGAAAGTGTAAAGCAAGATTGAAATAAACTAAATAAATAAATAAATAAAATTACTTGCTATGTGCAAGTGTTCGGTCCCGTATAAAGTGCTTTAAAGGTGGCAGCAAAGTAAAAACAATTACCTATTGACTAAAGAATACATAAACTTACGATTGCGCTAAAAAAATATTCATATTAATGTGTCTTTTGACAGACTGTATGTACAGTTTTCTGAACAAGAAACTGTACAGTTTTCGGTCCCGTATAAAGTGCGCGTTACACTACGAAGGCTACTAACTAACCATCACATTTCTCCGGAGGGGTAGGCAGAGAGGATAGAACGCCACATCACTCTGTCCTGGCATACTTCTCTTCATTCATACATCATATCATTTGCACGCACGCCGATTGTAAATATCAATTCGTTTCACAGGGAATGTTTTTCTTTCTCCTGTAAAATCATAGATTTCATACTTTGGTCGTGGTTGAGATTATTAATTTCGTTACTATCTATTAGTTATTCCTCTAAAGATACTATTCAAAAATGAACCTATTAGGTGTAAGTTAGTGAGATCGTGTAAGGGAAATAAAATCCTACCTCAAATTATTTAATAATATTAAAAAAAAAAACAAACATTGCCATCTCTTGGCATATAATGCAAGCTTATGCGCGCAAAGCGACATCTATTAGCTGGTAGACAACGTTATACGGTTTGAAACCTCACTCCTGACAATGTATCGTAAAAATATAAAATTCATATTTTTGTGCAAAGATCTCGTTCCTTTCGAAACTTATACACATTTAAACTTAAATAATAAATAATTATATTTTTTTACTGGAAACATAGTAATGTCGCTTTAAAATATGGATACTTAAAATATCCGTTTGCTTAATATTTAGAGGTTAGAAGAATAGTTGACATAAGAATAGCTGAATACACTTACTCAAAAACCGTTTAACTCAAAATCTCATATTACAGAGAAGAAATTCATAAATCAATGCATTTTTACGCATAAATTTACTTTTAATTAAGATGTAGGCGTATTAAATAATACCATTTGATTGCATTTTTTATATTGATCTTCGTACTGAGTCGATAAATACTTAGGTAATAGAGAGACCAGGTATTTTGTTACTTACCGATTTAGTATTTTCGCACGGGACAATGATGAAGTTATATTCGTTATATATACCATTGTATACATCCTTTTGTTAGTAAACATAAACAAGGAATAAATAAAACATACAATCAACAAATAACGCAACGGGTGGATACGAAATGTCAAAATACAGTGCTGCCAATTATTTTTAAAAAATAACACATTTTGATAGACGAAAATCTACCCAAAGCTCGCCCCAGTGACTAAACGGGGTTAGAAGTAAGAACATTGAATTAAATTGATTGCAATGGCTAATTCAAAGAGAGTTGCTAGAATTTAATGTTTCATTTGTAATTTGTAGTGAAAAAAGACATTACGTCTATTGGGAGGAATTTATTTTCTATTACTTATCTAATACATTTTATTTTCGTCTAACCTCTAACTAGTTTGAATTTTTATGAAAAGAACAACACTTATTGAGATTAAGTTGATTGTCTAAATTTTCTTAGGACTAGGATATGACAAGGTATACAAAAAAATAGCCTATCTATGAAAACTAAATATCATTGGGTTGGAAAAAATATTTTTTTAAAGGAAAACTAATGTACTAATAATAGTGTTGTTATGAAAAATATGCGAATATTTTTTTTTTGAAGAAAACATTAATATTAGAGTATTTATCATATTAGGTAGGTACCTACACTCAAATATTTCATTTCGGTGGTGCTTTCAAATAGTTGGAAATGGCTGTAGCAGATAGCAGAAAACATGTTGTGGTAGAGTGTGATTCGAACCTCAAGATTCCAATCGAGAACTCGCGACTCTACCACTAGACCTCAACTCGGTTTTAGGCAGGTTATTTTGAGTATTAATTTAATTTTAAATAAAATATTAAATTAATATAAAATTAATATTCAATTAATGTAAAACTAATATTAAATTTATTATTTTAATATTAATTTCCGATTTTTTCCTTCTATTAGTTACTGATTTAAACCGGGTTGTGGCCAAGTGGACTCCAGATCCCACTCCAACACAACTTGTTTCCTGCTTTCTGGCACAGTTATTTCCGACTGTTTGAAAGCAACCCAGAAATTGAAATATTTGAGTTCACCTTAAGAACTCAAATGTTTCTTTTCCTTTATTAAAAATTACGTTCATTTAATAAATCAAATAATGTGGTCATACCATTCACACAATACTTGTCGCCCGAAATTTAAAAAAATAAATTCTATTTACAACAATGTCACAATCAGAGTTACCTTGTTGTACCTAGTAAGTATCAATGTGACGATGATATATACATATGTATTTTACTATAATTACACATTTTTTGTAAGTCTCGCCTTATAGACGTAATGATGACTGAGTTCTGGGCAAATTTAATTTTCAATTCAGCCAGCTTCCACCCCCATGGGCCACCCTACATATAAATTTATGTAAAATGTTTCGGTCTCTGACACGTAAATGGAATAATCGATTTTTTTTATTCTGTGATGTATAATGAATAATGACTTATTTAACTGTCTAAAACCAGCTCCTTCGAACTAAAACACGTTCAAAAACCTGATTAAAAACACAAAACATGATCGTTATTAAGTTACTTATTTAATATCTATAATATATTTGTATTTTCATTAGTATGTTAATTATGATTGAAAATATTAATTCTACTAATGAATGATTATTAAATTAAACAAAGAGTATGAGCTAACTACTGCTCGTTAATGAACTATTTTTAGTTGAAGGTGATAATCAGTTGATTTAGTTTCAGTCTCAACATTTTAGTATTTTTTTTGCATACCAAAAAAAAAACAAATTGCACTGATGCTTTCTAAAATCGATATATGTATAGTCAAAAGCGTGCAGTGATTTTAAAAATAGGTAGGCAATTATATAGGTACGAGTAGGTACATATATATGTAAAAAAAAATAGGTATTCCTAAAAATAATTCAAACGTTTTTTTTCATGATTGTTTGTGATGTTACTCCCCTCTGTTATTATTAAAAAATAAAACAAGTTTTTCAAATAATAAAATAAATAATATTAAAAGCATTAAAACGGATATTTTTATAATGTTATAAGTAGCTCTTTCGTACAAAGTCAATAACCGTTGATTGTTGTCGCCAGGAATGGCAAAATGCATAGCATAGTAAAAAAGACCAACCATACATACTGGCTTATTACAAATTCACATCTGCATGTCGCGCCCTTTTGCGTTCCTAAACTTATTTGGAAATAAGCGTGACTGCGTCAACAATTACTAGTAAAAAGGCTTGTGAGTAAAAAATATTAACTATGTATTCGAGCTTACTTTAAAATTCCAAGCCACAAATGTGTTCTTTTGTACTGCCACGCATATTGTCTCATCTAAACTTCATTTTTTCAACAGTACAAAAATCTGAGCAAGCGAAAAGCGGTCGCTTACTGAGAGACTAACAAGCTTGTATGGGATAGGTTTAAACAAATTGTTTTAGACTATTTTAGTAGAATGCTTGTATGACAGTGGTACTCTGGCCCGGTACGCGGCGGTAATCGGCGGATACGAATATATATATAATAATAATTTAATATAATATTATGTAACATAATTTAAAAATACATATATATGTCTGAATATTATGGATACTAAAATAAATAAATAAATAAAAATAAAAAACTCCGCGCGGCCGCACGGCGCATTTTTGTAGTTCGCAAAGGTTAATTTTTTTAACTATTAAACTAAACTAAAAATTGTTAAATATTTTTAATTTATTCACAGTTAGAAATATTGGTTTTAAAAAGTATGAAGCGGCATGTAATCGCTTAGTATGTATGGCTCTCCCCTGCCTCCACTCGTTTGCGAGTGATTTTGAAAATTGGAAAACCAAAAAATCTGTAATTTTTTCCTTAACTTGGGTATAAACCGAGCATGAAAATTGCATTCGTAGAAAATCTTCTTATAGATTTTTAGGTCAAGCACATTCGTATTATAAATTATTTTAACCATTTATTCGTTCTTCACAACCGAACCTTCGTAAAAGACCTTTCTCACATTCGCTCTTCACAACCGAACCATCGTAAAACACCTTTCTCACATTCGCTCTTCACAGCCGAACCATCGTAAAAGACCTTTCTCACATTCGCTCTTCACAACCGAACCATCGTAAAAGACCTTTCTCACATTCGCTCTTCACAACCGAACCATCGTAAAAGACCTTTCTCACATTCGCTCTTCACGACCGAACCATCGCCAAAGACCTTTCTCACATTCGCTCTTCACGACCAAACCATCGTAAAAGACCTTTCTCACATTACAATTGACATCCCAACAGAGACGAGAAGTTTCGAAGGGAATATAGATATCTAGGCGTTTACAGGCCTTATGACCGGTCATTGGCTGGGTTAAGTGGCCACATGATGTATTACAACATTCTCCAATTCGCCCGGTATTTGATATCCATATCTGCCAATTATCAGAACTTGTAAGTGAAATGTCCTGTGTGACCTTTCTCTAATTTGTAATAATGTTTATCTCAGCTTTGCATTTTTATTTGGTCCAATTTCGACATTAGTCCAAAGGTACGTATTATGTACGTATTAAGAATTTGTTATTTTGCCAAGAAAATGGAGTTAACCTCTTCACCTACGGTATATCCAGCTTGTGAGGCTGCGTGGGTGAGATGGAATAGGGTGTGTTTTAAATAGGGGTAACTTTTGTCCGTGTGATGAATGCCCTGTCAGCTAGAGGGTGGGGTTGGCCTTAATGATATTACATCGGGACGCTTGTATTTTGGACCGTTTATAGATAGATATAACAGTCTGGATCAGCGTCTATAGATGGATATAACAGTCTGGATCAGCGTCTAAATTTGCATTCATTCGGATTGGTCGTTATTTTTTTGAATTATGATTGAAATGTTAAATTGTGAACATTCACGTAACGAGGAATTCCAGTAGTACCCATAATGAATTTTTAAAATGTTTTCATGTACGAGTAGGTAAGTACGTGACGAATATTTAAGATTTCACGTGTAAGAAGAAACTTTTCTAGAATGCGCCTACAAATTAAAAATAATGATTATTTTTATTCATTCCAAAAACTTGCGTATCTTGTTACGAAGGCACGACGCAAATAAAGATCAGAGATCTGTTCATTCAAACAATAAAAGTGAAATACTCTTTCTATGCATTTTTATTCAAACGCATTCAGTGGTGGTTTTTTTAATATATTTTTTATATTTGATTTATTCGGAAAACAAACAGATGTACAGGAATACATAATATAATTAAAACTAATCTAGAATATATCTATGTAATAGAATAAATCTTATTTGGAAAATGATTATATAAATTATAAATTATACCTTTAATGAAACATACATATTAAAATGTATCTACTTATAAAATAAATAAATATTTGTTATCCTAAGTTTTTGAGTTCTTTTTTTATTTGTTATACGGGTTGTTAAACATATCTAAGCTATTAAATTTATGATGAGAAATCCGTGACGCAGACGCAAAATCCACAAAAAAATATTTATCTTAGTTAAATAGCGTATATTTGAAATGTTTTTCTTTCAGAACGGCCGCGGCGTAACTTTTCTTGAAATAGAGATAATTTAGAATAATTACCAACTTTGCTAATCGACTCCACAAATATTGAGGCCAGGAAACAATTTAATTTATTTCCTTTTTGCCCGCATGTGGGATGCTAAGTAAATAATAGTACGTTGGCGATTCGGGGGTCAATTTCGTTTTAGGGGTACCTTACCACCTTTATATTAGGAGGGGGAGGTGGGGAGAGAGGGAGAGAGCTGTATCGATCGCATGTTCTAAACGATTTAAAACTAGAGCCTCGGTAAAAGTATTAATGTTTAGTAAACATCTTCATCTGCCCTTTTTCCTTGTGGAGCATATGGATTTTACAAACTGTCTCCAAGCTAAGCGATCGGCTGTCCATGTCCCATCGTTCCTCTTATATCTTGGACGTCCACTGCCAACCGAATCGACTCTGCCCGTCTAAACGAGCCTTTACACAAACATTTAATTACCTTTTCAGTAATGACGCATTTGACTGTAATAATTTGCTCTAATGTAGCCATAACTAGTTACATAAGCTATTTTTTTTGTTCATAGATTAAATTTCTTCTGATATCTGTGTAAATAAAAAATAAATTGTTCAAACAGTATTCTGAGTAGTCAACTAAAAGAAATAACTGAAGGCACCTGTTTGCGAACTAATAAAATAATGTGTTTATTGAAACCATGTATCCAGCTATTTAAATATTGAAAATGTTGATTTATGATGCAAATAATCAAATAAACTTGAAAATAACCTTTAATATTGGTTTTGGCAATTGAAACTGTTTTTGAAATGAATATCTTTTCATCATCATCATCATCATCATCATACCATATCCGCTCCCTATATGGAGCATATGGAATCCACAAACTGCCTCCAGGCCAAGCGATCGGCCGCCAGCTCCCGTGCATCCTTTCAAGTCAAGTCCCCGTCCCGCAGCTCTGACGCAAACTGCCGACGAATTGTCAACAGTGGACGACCAGGACGCCGAGAACCTGATGCCTTGTAAAATAGGCAAGCATGGTTAAGGCTCTCGGGAGGCATACGTAGTATATGGCCTAGCCAGCCGAAACGCCTTCGCCTGATGACAGTAGATACCAAGGGTTGCTGTGAATATCTTTTACTGTCCATATAATTCATACGGAGAGCGAGTATGGAATGATGATTTCGATTATATATTGTTGAAAAGCTTAATTTTTAAAAACGTTTTATCGATAAATTAAGTGAATGATAAAGGGGAAGCCACATCACGATTGTCGAGGTTCTCAGAATAATCGAAGGAGGAAGACACCTGATCTAAATCTTCAGTGAGAGGCGAGTCCAATGGATCAGCCACATTATACGACATGAGGGTCTCCTGCATCCTGCATGCAAGGCAATGCGAATAATATTACAAAGAAATAGATATACCTGGATAAGATCCATGTTAAAATAAACAAATAAAATGGCAGTCTCCGAATTGATATTTGTGAATGTAATGGTTTTTGTATATAAAATTATAAACGGGTCTAGTGAGTTGACCAAAAAATTATATATTAATCAAAATCAACATGAAACCCGAAATAGAAATAGACTGAGGCAACCGTTTCGTAAAAAATCGAAGTCACAAAATTCGTTAATGCACCGAGCAGTGAAAATGTTTGAAGAAATATCAGAAGAGATAAAAAAAGAAAAAAAGGTGACGGTATTTAAGAATGGTTAAGAAAATATATTGCAAGTAATATTAAATAATTATGTTTAAGGTTTTTCTACTTGCACAAAATTATAATGTGTTTATATTAGGACATACGTAAAAAATTAGGTATGTACTACTTTAAGATCAAATAAATAAAATAAAATAAAATAATACACGAAATGTCTATGAGGAAATATTTAAGGGGGTGCCCCCGATCGACTGGAGTATCTGGAAGTAGGCGAGGACATTAACTATACCTCATGTTTTGAGCTGAAAAGGGCTGCAAAACATAGAGCGTAGTGAGAACAGGATTTAGAACCTTGAAACCAATTCTCAGAATTGAGACATCGAAGAAAAAAACAGCGAATATGATGATGATGATTGTTTCTAGTATACCTACCTATAATAGTCATTGACTTGGGTAGAATTAATCTTTTTGAAATTGTAGGGAGGGGGGGTTCTTGAACCCTTCACCCCACCACCCATTGTAATAATACTTTTTCAGTGGGTGCCAACCCCCCCCGCCCCACGTATCTACGCTAAGGGTAAGATATGGTAATAGTGGGACTTAAGGGTTGAAACTAGAGGGTAGATTTGGATAACGGTTGACGGATAAAATTTTATGTGGGTATATACATTATGTAGATCTCCTTTACTGTGAAGTGGGATGACGTTATGGAATTGTCATTTGAAAACTAGAGATTGTTAAATGCTTTACCTAATGTTTGGTGAAGATATTATGTGCCTATCTATCATGAGTTTCGGATATGTTAGGATATCTACAAATTTTTTTTTTTTTTAAACAGTAGGAATTTTAATGTTACTATATACTTTATTACATATATTTTCCTAATACGCATGTGCACATTGTGGATTGACCGTTGGTCAATATATTTTATTGGTAGCACAATAAGAGCTTTGTAAGAAATCGAATTTATTATAATTTAAAAACGACATTGGTGAATAGGTACCAATGGGAGGGTTTGATGCCTTGCAGGAAACCCGCTTCCACAGTGCGGGTGTAAACTGTGCGCCTCTCGATTTAAGCTTACACTATGATGTTCTCTAAAAATAAAGAGTTGATACGAGTCAGGGTCCCGTAAAATGTAGTTCCTTAAAATATGATTTTTAAGCACCTAGGGTACGGAAAACGAAAATAATGTGGTAAAGAAAATAGAAAAGCAGTTTTTACGGGAGGGCACATTCACAAGAGGCGAACAATGATAGCGAAAACAGCAAAAGATAGAAAAAACCCCAATGTATTTATAAGTACATTGAATTTAGTATGAATTTAGGATTTTGGATGAATAAATAAATACATTGGATTTTCTCAATCGCTCGCCGCTCGCGAATGTGGATTTCCCGTTAGTGGGGTTCGAACTTAGCGATTCTACTCCGGAGTCCACGACTCTAACTTCTGGACCACAAATCGGTTTACTGTTTTTTATAGTTCAGCGTATTTGTCTAAAATGGTTGCGCTTTAGATACGGAGTACATAATATTATTTAAAAAAACTTTAAATTAGTATTTCATTTTTATATCCCTACAGAGATGAGGTAAAATTTATTTCAAATTCAGGAATATGGATATTCGAGCGTTTACAGGGCTTATGACCTGTCATTGGCTGGGTTAAGTGGCCACTTTATGTACTACAACATTCCCCCCATTCCGCTTATTAGCGAATATCCACACCAGGTAACATTTTTTTTCTGTATATATGTTACAAATCGAGAATCATCCACCAGCGCGTTAATAGCTCCATCTATGCATTGATATTGAAGTTAAGTATTTATTAGCAAATTACTTCATTTTTGTCATTAAGACTCTGACCGAGTTAAATTAATTACTAGTAAAAAAACTAGAAATTAAGTAATAAGAAATTAAGAAATTAAAGTAATTAAGAATAAGTCAATATCAAATGTTTATTTAAATTTAGTTTTTCAAATACAAGTATTTCATGTGTATTTTATACCTTGGACTGGTACTGAAGAGTAAGACTGATCATCCAACCTTCACGTAATTAATAATCAAAATTCACTGCAATTGGAGTTACGATTAATCAAATTTATTAGCATCATGCATAGCCCTATGCATCATCTATTGAATGCAGATAAGGAAACGTAGATGTTTGTAAGATGTACAAATGAAATAAAAGACATTCTATATATTTACTCGCAGATTTCCATCTTACTAAGACAATAGTTCTGACTTTTGGAAATATTATTTGTGCTACTTTATAGCCAAAGCTTATGTACTATCTTCCAACTAAAATCAATAATTTGATAAATTTATTTCACGAGTTAACATATCGTCGACCAATGTCCGCTGGGGGGTGACCCTCCCCCCCTATTAAAGCCCGACAAAACACACCCCCGGACCCTTACACCCCCTGCCTGCTTAGCACCAAACGAAGAGTTTAATCTCCGCAGTCGGGGGTGTGAGATGAGGGGAGAAATATCCAACATGGCGGCCAACTTGCCCCCTTTCTCTGTTTCCCTGTCTCCACCATGAAAGGGTAGGAAGCGGGATATAAGGAGCGTCAGATAATACGAATTCGGCATTTCAAATTTCTTATTATCTATCTCTATTATGATGGCAATAACGATTTATGTAAGCCAGTCATATGTATGTAGGTCCAGCTAGTAGGTATTTGTACACATTCAAAATGTTAATACATTATTATTTCTTTCGTTTTTATCTTTATGAGTTTAGTTTTTATTCTGTTTTATTTTTACTGGCTTCTTTTCACGATAAAATATGTGCTATTGATTAAAAAAAGTACTGACCTTAAACAGGAAACTTCTAGCTAGTCAGGACTATAAAACCCCTTACTATAAATCAATACAGGTAGTATTGTTAATATTTTCTGAGATAATCCAAATCTTAGTGGACAAAATCTTGATTTTATCCGGAAAGGACTGTTTTCGAAGAATGAATACGCATTATGATTATTGTGATTTTATCGAGTGTTAAAATAAACACAGTTTGATATGCTTTATTTGTAAGTGATATCATTTTTTAACAACATTTTGAACGAATACAAATACTTGTAGACAAATTTACTGGATTATACCCATGCTTGGCTGATATCAAATATTATTGATATTTTAATAGAGACAGAGAAACTCTGGAAACGAATGTGGGTTATCTAGGCGTTTACAGGGCTTATGACCTGTCATTGGCTGGGTTAAGTGGCCACTTGATGTATTACAACATTCCCCATTACGCCCATCATCTGACAACCATGTATGACAAATTTTTGAAACTTCTATATATGTTGAGTTTGCACAGAAGAATCCACATGCGAGTTGGGTTTTCGACAGATTTTTAATATTTTAAATATTTTTTCCCTATAGTGACATCTGTTGAGAAGATAGTTTAGCATTTTTTTGGCAATCTACTTTATTGGTGTATGTAAGGTTCATCCGAACTTAATTACTTACTAGAAAACGTTACTAGAAAACGTGGGGGATGGGGAAAAAAAAGTTTTTTTTTTTTTTTAGCAATAATATTTTGTATGCGAAATACACCCCTGACTTCCAAATAGAGTACCATCCCTAAGGTATTATTTTAGTCAGCTCCAGCTCTTGGTAGGTGAATGTTTATAGAGAGCACAGTAGTGTATTTAGTTTTCTCAACGCATAATTGCGCTCGGCTGATATGGGAATTTCATAGTTAGCTACGTAAAGAGGAGTTTCTATCATATTTCAGACGTTGGGGATGTATTAATACTGTGAAAATATTACACTGGAAATTTCCAACTCTGCAGTCAAAGTCTACGACAAATAAAAAAGTAGTTTTTCCTCTTTAGTACTGAAATTATTATTGTATTAAGAATGCTTTGGGTTTTCTCTGAAGTGTTCTTATTAACAATGAAATAAATTTAATGAACCAATGAATGAAAAATATTATATAAAAGACCAAAAGATAATAACATTATAATTTTTCCCATATACTCCTATTACTACCTTCCCTTATCCCAACCCAATGGTGCATAGGTCACTACAGGGCACTACTGGATTATATTTATGTATAGTACCAACATAAATATTGTACCAAATATATCATACGAAGGTACCTTCATAAATATTTACAGTGAAAGCCCCACCCTTTCCCTAGACTGTTCTAAAGACTATTGAGTCTTTTTTCGGTCCAGCACAACTCTATCGATTTTTTAAAGCTAATCCGCGAAATTGAATAGGTTTAGTTTTAACTAGAAAAAGCGGAAGAAAAGAAGGTTAATTACGCGACCAAATGCTTTCATTGCCCCTATCACTGTCTCGGCTCTAAGATTGTCATAAACACATTCACCCCAACCTGCTCAAGGAGCTGGCCCAAATTTACAGTGATAGGGATATTAGTAATTCTACCCTTTTTAGTAGTTAGTTACAACCACCACCCGCCCAACCTACATAAATATTGTATCAACAAATCTTCTTCTTCTTCTTTTGCCACGTTTGCTCCAATGTGAAGCATGTGGACATGACTGCATCCCTCCAGGAGACCCTGTCGCCGGCCAGCACTCTCGCCTCCTCACACGTGATTCCCGCATCCATCCGCTCCGCCGAGTACGTGAAGATTGTCACCGACGGTCTGCCAGGACAACGTGATCCCGCAGGAGTAGAGAAGAGGCAGCTCGGATTGAGGCATCCGTACCAACAAATTAATAATAAATGTATTTTTTTTTTTAACAACAACATTTTGAATGAGTACAAATACTTGTAGACAAAGAATGAATACAAATACTTGTAGACAAATTACTCAATAAAGTTAGATTGCCCTAAAAATGCTTAACTATATTCTCAACAGATGTCACTATAGGGAAAGAATATTAAAAATATTTCAAATCTGTCGAAAACACAACTCACATGTGGATTCTTCTGTAAAAAACTCAACATATACAAGTTTCAAAAATTTGTCATACATGGTTGTCAGATGATGGGCGTAATGGGGAATGTTGTAATACATCAAGTGGCCACTTAACCCAGCCAATGACAGGTCATAAGCCCTGTAAACGCCTAGATAACCCACATTCGTTTCCAGAGTTTCTCTGTCTCTGTTGAGATATCAATAATTTCATATATTTTTTTCTTTATAATAAGGATGTAGATACATAAATCACGAACCATCTAATAAAATACACCAATGATGCATATTAATTGTTAAGCACTTTGTTCATTCTAAAAACTTGCACAGTGACGTAAACAGTTACGAAAACGCGACGCAAATAATAAACAGATCACAAATCAATAATAAAATTGAACGATTGTGTACATGTTTTTTATTCAAACTCATTTAGTTAGTGGTGATTCTTGATGAACGTGATGTAGAAAAAAAATTGGCAAAGTATTGTCACGTTTTAAATCAACTAAAAAGTCTACAAATATGTTGCTGGCTTAGTTAAATAGCGTAGGTACCTACTCAATAAAAAAAATAAAAAAGTTATTAAATTCGTCATCATGTATAAGAACTTTACTGTTAGATGGTTTAACGTTAGCAAAAAATACCAAAAACTTTACTATAAAATTATTATGGGTGATTATAGGATGATTCAGAAAATTAAATGTCCCAATTTTCAAAATCTAACTTATATATTATAATATTTTGAATGAAAATGATAAAAAAATGCATGTGAAAACAGTATTTCCCCTCAATATGTTTTTCTCTTACTGGTTTTCGATGTCGACAATGAAGAAAAAGCGGGTATTAGAATGTCGGGAATCGATTCCCTTTCCGCGCATTTGATCCCGATCGTTTCGACCGAAAAAAGAGATAAGAACGCCGATTAAATGAAAAAGAAAATAAAGAGCGGGAAATGTGGTGAAAATGGGCGCCGGCGGGGTTTCCGATCAGCCGTTGGGTAGGGACAACCACTTGTGAAATCAAGCTTCATATTAAAGGTTAACTTTTAATTTTCCAGCATCATAAAATTTTGCATTCTTATTGATATCTCAACAGAGACAGAGAAACTTTGGAAACGAATGTGGGTTATCTAAGTGGCCACTATACCCAGCCAATAACAGGTCATAAGCCCTGTAAACGCCTAGAGATAACCCACATTCGTTTCCAGAGTTTCTCTGTCTCTGTTGAGATATCAATAATATCTGATATCAGCCCAGCATGGGTATAATCCATTCATTTGTCTACAAGTATTTGTATTCATTTCAAAATGTTGTTGTTAAAAATATTAACTGGTAAAAATAAAGCAAATAAAAATTGGAGAGACATCTTCAGGCGTCTTCTAGTAAGTAATCAAGTTCAGATGAACCTTACCTACACCAATAGTTAGATTGCCCCAAAAAATGCTTAACTATTTTCTCAACAAATGTCACTATAGGGAAAGAATATTAAAAATATTTAAAATCTTTCGACAACACAACTCGCATGTGGATTATTCTGTACAAACTCTACATATAAACAAGTTTCAAAAATTTGACATACATGGTTGTCAGATGATGGGCAGAATGGGGAATGTTGTAATACATCAAGTGGCCACTTAACCCAGCCAATGACAGGTCATAAGCCCTGTAAACGCCTAGATAACCCACATTCGTTTCCAGAGTTTCTCTGTCTCTGTTGAGATATCAATAATATCTGATATCAGCCCAGCATGGGTATAATCCAGTAATTTGTCTACAAGTATTTGTATTCATTTTAAAATGTTGTTGTTTTACATACTTCTTTGATATTCCTATTCTATTTTAACGGTAATGCCCCCAATGCCGAGTGATACATGCCTGTTTTGTCATTAGATAGGTAGGCACAGTTGTAATACCTAATATTTTATTATTCCATACTATTGCGAATTAGCATTGTTAACAATAGCACAGTGATTGTTGTGCAACGTTAACTAACTTAAATAAAAATATACTTATAATGTTAGATACTAAATGTGTAACATGAAGAATAAGAAGAAAAAAGAAGAAAAAAAGAAAAAAAGTATAAATATGTAATGTAACCCGCAGACAAGCCCCGGCTTTACGGAAACAATAAATACATTTATGTATTGTCTATAAAATGTGTACATTTCCAATAAAAAAAAAAATTTACTTAAAAAAGTGTTTTTAAAAAACTACAAGTAAATTTTATACATTTTTTAATTTAAACACTCAAATAATGTCAGACTACTCCTACTTTCCCTTTATCCGTACCCAATGGTGCATAGTTGCATAGATGCACATTCATCTTGATCATAACATTTATGATCAAGATGAATTTGTAATCATTTATAACACGAAGGCAAGGAAATCAGTATAACGCTTCGGAGCCAGTTTAAGATATGATATGTGTAATATTTTTTTATGAAAAACATAAATGTCAGGCTAGAGGCTTCAAACAGAAAAAAACATCGATACGAAAACTCCGTGCACTAAAAAACCGATATTAATAAATTACCAGTAATTCCTCATGATTAATTCTAAATGTTTCGCGTCTGCATAATTTGCCAGGATGAATTGTCGCGGCTATATCGACAGTCGAATCCAACTACCTATCGATCTATTTTTTTTAGTTAAAGTTTAGTAATTATTAGTATTATCTATATAAGTTTTATCACACTCCGTCTTTCATCATATACCTACACATGAATACATATCGCACCTCAGGTGCAACACTGTCTCTTTTTTTGTATTTGTAAATAAGTTGTGTGTGTCATGAGTGGCCTTTCCTGCACTTGGTGCGATAATATTACTGCTTTAGTACGCATAGTTTTCGTAAGATATGATGTATGTTACCTAAACCAAGAAATGTCATAGTTTTCTAAGAACCCAAATCTTGTAATTCTTCTCCTGCAAAAATTAAGTTTGTGCAAAAGTGACATTATATCCTGATCATCCGTGCGCTTTGAAGCTGCAAGATGGATTGTTGTCTAGCCTCCTTCTTAGTGAAAATCAGTCACAAAAACACTTTTACCTACTTATTATTGCTAAATATACCTACATAATTTTATATAATTTTCTAACTTATAATTAAAATCTATTTATATTTTTTAATCAAGGGCTAGAATTCTCCAACCGTCTTTGCGCTTGGTAGCTGCAGAACGAGTTGAGATCTAGCCTCTTTCTGTACAACGCTCTTGAGGCGATTTTTCGCAAACACAGCGCTTTGTAAATTGTCCATAGAATAAATAAATAAATAATAAATATCTAACAATACTTCATAAAATACGGTATGTATGATCATTTTTACAATTCGTTTGAATTACGCGACGATTTCGCTAGCGATTCTCCCGCTCTTTTTTGTTTCGTCCATTTTCCTTGCCACCTAATACAGTGTGTACGTAGGTAGTTCCGTGGGGTCGTTTTTCCGTGGGAAATTATTTGCGATTTCCCGCCAACAGTCCGCAAGCCATGTGCAATATTCCCCTCTCGCTCGCACCCGCACACGGACCGCGAGGCAGAAAGGGAAAGCAGTGAATAAAAAAGGTACGACAATGAATCAACGTGTAGAGTAGGTCAGTTCTCTTTTTAAATTCTTTGTAGAGAAGAATTAGTGCTTTTGAAGGACGGATCAACTTTTCATAATATGAGAATGAACTTATTACGAATGAACGCGGATTTTAGAGAATATACGATATTTTCAAGTTATTGTTTCATGTTTTGTATTTCTACGCTACTTTTTTGCATAAAACAATATATACCCGAAAATACAAATTAAAGTATCTAATTGATTGATTGATTGGGAGCGTACATGACAGAAAACGGCAGAGTTCAGAAAGAACTGGGAGTGCGGCTTGGAGTAGCGGGCGCCGCATTCAACAGTATGAAATCTGTCTGGAGATCGAATATTTACTCGGTTAAAACAAAATTCCGCCTTTATAACTCCTGCATCACATCTGTTCTCCTCTATGGCTGCGAATCGTGGCCCAAGACAGCAGACTTCTGAGTTTTGAGAATAGGTGTCTTAGAAGAATTTTAGGTGTGAGGTGGTTTTACTTTGTAAGGAACACAGAGGTGAGGCAACGGACACAGCAACCCTTGGTATCTACTGTCATCCGGCGAAGGCGTTTCGGCTGGCTAGGCCATATACTACGTATGCCTTCCGAGAGCCTTAACCATGCTTGCCTATTTTACAAGGCATCAGGTTCTCGGCGTCCTGGTCGTCCACTGTTGACAATTCGTCGGCAGTTTGCGTCAGAGCTGCGGGACGTGGACTTGACTTGGGAGAATGCACGGGAGCTGGCGGCCGATCGCTTGGCCTGGAGGCAGTTTGTGGATTCCATATGCTCCACACAGGGAGCGGATATGGTATAATGAATGATGAATAAATGATTTTCAAGGAATAAAAAGTAAAGTCGGTTATCGTTCAGTGATAGTAATAACTACGAGCATAAAGATACTAGGTTCTATCTCCGCTAGGTACCTACTTACTTAATAAAGTGTCAATAAAACAATTTTTTTGTAGACGAAAAGTTCTCGTCTCTGCTGAGAAACTAATTGTATTTAAATGCCGTCCCGTCATGGGTTACATTTAGTTTTTGTCTATTAGTATTTGGACAAACGAGGAGATTTAATTTAATTTTTATTTTCAGGCTATATTTTATTATGTACCTACCTATGTACATACGTTTAAGTACCTACATAGGTATTTAAAAATAAAATAGATATTTAATACCCAACCTATTTACGCTAGTGTTTTATCGACCTCTTAATATATGTATGTATCTACCGATCCACAACTGTACAGATTCTTGAACAGTTTCTTGTTCAGAAAACTGTTCAGTCTGTCAAAAGACACGTCAGATATGAAGATTTTTTAAACGCGATCGTAAGTTATTATAAGCTAAGCCAGTGATTCCCAAAGTTGTCTATATCGACCCCAGGGGTCTATGACAACCTGCAAGGGGTCTACGTCAGCGAAAAAAAAATTGGGGGTCCATGAAATGAAAATGGGGGTCCATGATAGTGAATCTCAGCATACACTGATTTACGTTTCAACCTACATTCAACATTTAAATGCCCTCTATTCAGATTTTGAAAATAGGTTTGAGGATGTTTTGACTATGGTAATACCACCGTGGATAATTAACCCATATGGTGACATAGAAGAAACGAATGTCATAATACAAGAGGAACTGACTGAAATAAGTACAAACGAAGAACTTAAGGTTCAGTTTAAGCACGGATATCAGCACTTCTGGCTGCAAAAAAACATACCCGTTACTTATCCAGTATTATGGAATATAGCGTCAATCGTCATACCTAGTGGAAAGGGGGTTCAGCGCTGTTACCAATCTCCTAACGAAAAAAAGAAACAAGAAAACGGAGATCATTAGCCGAGGAGATTTGATTAAACCTTACAAAATTGACGCCAAATGTTAATAAATTATTAAAGCATCAGGTTCATCCTTCCCGCTAAAAACATTTACTTATTGCTTAGTTTTATTTTATGTTACGTTTATTTTATATAACAGATACAAAATTTTATTTTAAGTAGTTTAATTTAAATTCAATTAATAGGTAATTGTAAAAACTTAACATGTGTTTTTACTTTAAGTTTTTAACACTAAACTTCACTACAGTTAGAAATTTACAAAAAAACAATATCAGGTAAGTAGGGGGTCCACCAAAAACCGAAAAACATGGCAAGGGGTCTACGACACAAAAAAGTTTGGGAACCTCTGAGCTAAGCGATCGGTTGCCAATTCCTGTACGTCCTCCCAAGACAAGTTCACGTCCCGTAGTCCCGACGTAAGCTGTCCACGGCTTGTCTGCACTGTCATCTACAAAGTCAACATTTTATTTAAGCTTTAAATTTATACTGTTATTACTGAGTCATGGAATAAATTTATTGAAACAGACTTTGGGTTGTAGCGCTGAAAAACCAGAGATGAAAATAGCGAATCTATCTTCTGACAAACCTTTGGTAATGGCGTATTTCATATTGAATCTATTGAATACTAAAGAGAGCAACATTGACTGTAATATCACAAATAATAATGTGTTTAATAATTCTATTTACTTTCTATATGTTTGCTCTCACTCAATAAACATTTCCGTAATAACGTTACCTCTGAATTTCGTTTAGTTTTCGTCCTGCGTGGGTTCTGTCGTAGTGTGCCTACTGCCCAGGGGGCTTAGCATATCGGGTCAAATGCAAAACGTTTTGGAGTTTTTACATAGTGCTACGCACTAACTCACTGTGCTTACGAGCTGTGATTGCAAATACACTAAGTACTGGTTTTATAAACACCCGTTAGTAACGCTTGGTTTACTAACCAGGTAATATTCTATACATTTTGTTACCGATTTCGTTTATTTATTACTCAATTAGTATATCAAACGTTACGAACGGATGTTTTTAAACCGGCCCTAAAATGTTTAGCATTTTGCCAGACATGTTAAACCTACAGGAGTGTTAGCATACAAGAAGCAAAGACAAAGCGCTCCCCCTTTGGCGATATTTGAACGTAGTTTATGATCTTACGTATCTAATTAAGCATTGCACAGTACTTTATATATTTATATCTTGTGTAGCATATATCATGGTTTATTTTAATCTCGGACATGCTAGGTAACATGCAAAGACCACTACACACCATGGCAGACACACTAAGCCACCACCAAGGGCTACTGATTTATTATTAAGCTAATAGTTTAAAAGATTATCAGTTGGAAAAGGTGGGGGGGGGGAAGTAGGGTGATTATTACAATGAAATAAATTACGGTTACGTCTCAAAAAGTAGTCTTAGAATAGTCGGTGAGTGGTTTTATACAAATTTTTATTAACATAATATGGATATCTAAGTTCTTATTTATTTATTAGGCAAAACATTCTAAGAAAGGTCATATCTATTATAAATACTCTAACTTAGGAAGCATGAAAATCAATACAATACCAGTGTTAAGGTGACGTCATATTGTATATTTTCTTCTTCTTTTTCTTTCGCCACGTTTGCTCCTACGTGGAGCATGTAGACATCACCATTGTACATCTAGTCAAAACATAAAAAATCTATCAAGAAAATTATTTTTACACCGTTGCATTTGTTATTTGAAAATCTTATTTCCTGCAAATTTAAAACAGTTTCAAATCAGTATTTAAACTCTTCATCTAAATCTACCTCAAAACTTACACCGAAAGAAACGAAAGTTCGTGTCGTAGACATTGTAGCAGGGCCCCCGTATCGGCCTCCACCTATCCCTGCTCCCCCCCTGTCGGCCGGGCAAATTTATTTCCCTGGGCACCATCCGGCTCTGTTTTCATTTAAATATTCCGTACTGTCCTCTGCTGTTCTCAACATTTGCAAAGCCCGTAGAATACTTTCCGAAGTTGTTGAAGCTTGTGATAAATAACTTTTAGTTCCGCACGCTCTGAAGCCGCTCCGCTCCGCTTTATGTTCCCAAGTCCCCCGTTGAACGCTTTCATTAACATTCGGATATAAGTTTATCGAGCTTTGTGCTCCAGGAGTTAGCAGCTACTTTACTAATGACGACTGCTTCTGCGGCTAGAGTTATTATTCACTTCACAAATAAGAGATTTTCGCCATTTCGGTTAAATGCCTATGTCAGCCTATAATATTATAAATTTATCGTTGATACACATAAAATAATAAATATGGGCCATGTGATTCACAGCATATTCTGATCCCGATTATCTAATTGGTAATAACTGTTTTAATATTATTAAAATTTGGTATGCAAAAATATTGTTTTGTAAATTGAAATCCAAACTTTCTATTATACTAATTATGTAAATATTCAATAATGTTTAGTACTACAATGTGTTATGTATAATACTACAATGCCCTGACTCGACACGGACTTATCTAGTGAGTCGGGGCCAGATCATTGGCATGGGTCTCTACTGATTGAGTCGCCATCCCAATATTGTGATTATATAAAATTGTGAAATGTAATAAATAAATAAAAAATATAAAAATTAATCAGAAATAAACTCTGTCCTGGCACACTTCTCTTGCTTCCTCCACATGTAAGAATGTGGAGGAAGCAAGAGAACAAGTGCCAGGACAGAGTGGTGTGGCGTTCCACCCTCTCTGCCTACCCCTTCGGAGAAATGGCGTGATGGTTAGTTAGTTAGTTAGTAGTTAGAAAGAAACTTATAAGAACATTTTATTTTTCATACTTTTCTCATAACTCATAACATTATTTTTTCTGTTCTGTTGTCTTGGTGCATAAGGCTCTGCATTTGTTCACCGAGTGCAATGTATCAAGATCATTTTTACATGAAAGTAAAATGATCCACTCACATTTAGTTTATTTATCATGCATATGGGGTTTTTCAACTAAAAAGCTTATATCTGAAACCAGGTTATCCAAAATAGGGCAATTAGAAAATATATAGTATTCCAATAGAAATGCACGTAAAAGACATCTACAGACAGACCGGCATTTTACCTTTCAGCATTATACCTTATTACGAAATTGCTTATATACAGGTTCAAATCATAAGGAATGTAGCCCACACTAATACTCAATACACTTACAACCGTGATGTTCACAGTTACAACACTAGACAAAGACACAATCTCTGATACTTGTACTACAAAAGTCTAAAGTCTCTGCTGTACCTGGCTTGTGGGAGTATGCTTCCTGAGGGTATTCGAAGCTCTAATAATGTGGCTAACAGCCTAAAGCTTATTACCTCAGGCAGTATGTGGAAGGTGTAAATAATTAGTGTATTTTAGATTGTATTCTGATTGTAATAATAACTTTGTAATAACTGTGTGTTCTGGCATGAATATACAGGGCGTCCCAAACTTATGGGACATGAAGGGGAAGTACCTTAAATATCGTAGATAGTGTATTTTGCTGAAAGAAGACTTTATGTTACTTTTAAAAGTTAGTAATTCTGCATTCATAGATTTTCTAAAAATTACTTGCTTCGTCTGGGAATCGAACCGACTTAAATGTCAAAAAAAAAAATCAACCTACTTTTATGATGCCAATCGAAAGAATAGCTAAAAAATAATAACTTTGCTTAAGTAACATAGTATTTTAAAAGAAAGGAACAACATGAAAATTAATCCAAAATTAAAAACATACATGAAAGTGCCGTAGTCAATTAAGTAAGTATTTTTGTAAATTAATTAATTAAATGCTCAAAATGTGATCCCTCTTGTGCACGCAAATCGCCTGACTCAATCATTTTACGTTGTTCCTTTCTTTTAAAATACTAGGTACTTAAGCAAAGTTATTATTTTTTAGCTATTCTTTCGATTGGCATCATAAAAGTAGGGTGATTTTTTTTTGACATTTAAGTCGGTTCGATTCCCAGACGAAGCAAGTAATTTTTAGAAAATCTATGAATGCAGAATTACTAACTTTTAAAAGTAACATAAAGTCTTCTTTCAGCAAAATACACTATCTACGATATTTAAGGTACTTTTTCATGACAATTTAAAATATTTATAGGCCAAAATGAGTTTATTGTAACTCGTGGGGAATACATGTAAAATGCTTGATAAAAAAAAATAAAAAATAAAAAAATTTTTTAAAAAAATCAGTCTTACGTTTCAGTGCCAGCCATATTACATGAATTTATATTTTTTAAACCTTTTACAAAAAAAATAATCAAAGTACTCCCACTAGTATATGAGAAGAACTACACAGAGTTTAATATGTTAGATAATATTGTGTATTTTTTCCCATTTTATAATTACTAAGATATTTAGATTCAACCCACAGTTTGATAACTCTGTACAGCGGAGCAGATACACGCTTAGAGTGAGATGTGATACAAAAATTGTAGTGAAAATGCGAATGGTAGCACTCTCCCCCCCCCTCGTCCCGCTCCGCTCTGTACCACCATCCTTGCCCTCCCAAAAGTGCACCAGGGAGGCGGTGGATGCATTTTGAATATTGCAACAGCGATGGGATGAGTGCAGCCGATCGACCCTAAACCAGGTCTCCAAATGTCAAGATACTGATGGAGAAACATTAATTCCTGAGCACTCCATGGCTTGGAATTATCTGTCTGGACCACTACTGTCTTTATGACAAGAAATGCCACTATGAAACAACTAGAAATGTTTACAGTGAAGCTAAGAATCCTATAATATATATATTATTTATTGAATTAAAGAATATAATGCTCCAGAACATTAATTTGCATAAAAATATAAGGAATTTCCAAGATTCCTCGAATTACTCTAAAACAACCTTCTTCTCCATACTTCCCTTGCGCATTCAAATTATAAAAAATTGTCTCTTGAAACAATTTCTGCGCTTAATAAATCATCCTGAAAATAAATAAATCAAATTAATATATATGGCAAGTTTCTGATAACTTTTTATTAAAATTTCTTAACCATTGAATAACCTACATTTATTTTAGAATAACCATGGTGATGTGCGGCGTTTGCTTTCCGAGTGAAATCACACTTTGTTTTAGTTTGTATCTTTAAAAAAATTTGTTTATGTTTTAACTCACTGTTATGTATATTTATATCTTGTAATTTTATGCTGGGAATATTATTTTTTACGATGTTTACTCTACTTGTGAATCCCTTTAATTTTCTAATTCTGTTTGTTTTTTATGTTTTCTAATATGATTTTTGTAACGGTTAGTTTTCCTCTTAATAAAAATAAAATAAAGTAAATAACTATATAAAAATAAAATAATTATACATAATTAAATAATGATGAAGCTACGAAATTTTTATACAAAACGCAAATTAACGGAAGGAATAGTTTGTTCTACAGAGGCCTTAAAGAACACAATTATTATTGTTCGTTTATTTATTTATATTTACGGACAAATCCATTTTATTACTCATCGAAAAAACACGTCAATAGATATTAAACGTTGTAATATATTTGTTGGTCCCTTGAAAGGAGAGTTTTGTCTTCATGGAACCCTCTATCTCATCATCTCAAACATGGGTACAATAAAAAAGCGTACCTAAGTCATTTTTAAAAAATATTTTTTTTCAAGTAATTTAAGTTTTGATTTCGCGAGTACCTAATCTATAACCCTGGTTGGAAATGTCTGTCCAAAAAAGTCAGAAATAAGTTGTGTCGTAAGATTGGATTTGAGCCTAGGATTTCTAATATGGAAACCGAGACTCAGACAACAGGACCTTGTGGTTTGTACCACAGCCCGATTTAATCTTGAAAAGGTTTTTTATCAATTTTCAGATTTATCGTACGAGCATGTAATTACGATTTCGAGACCCTAGCTGTATTAGAGACGTTCTCTTTGAATTTTCCCTGCAAATTAATATTTTACTATGCAGTTGTCTCCGCCAGTTCCTCTTCATTGTATTTGTGTCTACAGTAAACCAATTTGTCCTAACACTATCGAACTGCACGGGTTAAATTTGCTCTGACATCGTTTGCAAATTAAACAATGCTGTTTGCTATTTCGGAATATCGTTGAAAATATAAATAACTTATAGTTGGAACACGTTTGGTTATTACGTTATTAGCATTTATATAAGTAATGATATTCTAAAAAAACTAATTAATGATACCCAAAATTTTGTTTCCTGTGACATCTATGATTTTAGTTCCGTAAGCGTATCAAAGACCTAAAGACTTATATCAAGAAAATGGTCGCCATTATTGGTTGACTATAATATATTAACAATTAAACCGGATTTCTGGTTCCATGGATAAATATTTTTTTCTTAAATGCCCTGGCGCAGTTTGAAAATGCAATGATAAAGCGAATCACCACAATATAAAATACCCATATTTGAATTATAAATTTGTACGGAACACAGAGGTGTGGCAACGTACGCAGCAATACTCGGTATCTACTGTCATCCGGCGAAGGCGTTTCGGCAGGCTGGGCCATATGCCATGCTTGCAAATTTTACAAGACACAACATTCCCCATTCCATAACCATATTATATGACAAATTTCGAAACTCTCTAATATATTGAACTCGCGTTCGTGATATCACATTTCCAGTGATTTTCTCACTGGTGACATCTGTTGAGAAGATTGTTAAGCATTTTTTGGCAATCAATCTTTATTGGTGTAGGTAAGGCTCATCCGAACTTAATTACTTACTAAAACTGAAGATGTTCTGAATTTTTATTTGCTAAAGCAAATAAAAATATTTTAACCAGTAAATCTTTTATTTATTTATTTATTTATAGGAAAACCAACAGTCAAATAATCATTATAATAAACATTAAAAGAAAACAGAGTAGACCAATTTGAGGTTTTTACAGGTAGTAACAAAAATAGGTAAAAAAGAAAGAAAAATATTCTCATCGTAAGATTACTACAAATAAATTATATGTTCATGGAAGTGAGTTAAAAGTTAGAAAAGAAAAAAAAAAAATGCTAACTCAACAAAATCTGATCAAAAAAGTGTGATTTCACTCGGAAAGCAAACGCCGCACATCACCATGGTTATTCTCAAATAAATCTATATTCAATGTTTTAGATATTTTATTAAAGTTATTGGAGGCTCGCCATATTAACAACATTTTGAATGTGTACAAATACTTGTAGACAAATTACTGGATTATACCCTGTAAACGCCTAGATAATCCACATTCGTTTCCAGAGTTTCCCTGTCTCTGTCGGGATATCAATAATATCTAATATTAGCCTAGCATGGGTAGGTATAATCCAGTAATTTGTCTACAAGTATTTGTATACATTCAAAATGTTGTAAAAAGTTTTTATTTGAACGCTCTAAACCTAATTGATGTTAACAGAATCAGCTTAAAAAGGTTAACAAACAAATAATGTGCTTGCGTAAGGTGAGGTTACTAGGGCATACTTTGAACTTGGGGTCAAAACAAGATCTATGTCAGAATGTTTCGTCTTAACAGCATTACTTCACTCCATACATTCATTTGACCAAGTACGAATATTTACCTACAATCGTGAAGGGGGCTCGGAATATTGAATACTGATTCCGTACGGAATCTTGAAAACCGGATTGTTATTTAACCCACTTACTACTTTTTAACATTTATTATATGTTTACAAAAAAAAAAAAAAAAACATAAATATTTCATAAATTATTTTTTTTTAATCACACGACACTCAGCATAATCAAAATATTTATTTTTAATTGTAGTTAGATCTGACATTAAATGTTTTCTGTTTTATCAATATTTTTAAAAGCGCAAAAATTGTGTTACTAAGCACAAGTAAAATAATTAACACTAGGAGGTACGTAGAATGCTTCAGATCTTTTAAACATTTTTTTATATAGCGCAAAAAATGTGCGAATATCATGAGAACTCAAATAATTTTTAAAAATAAATGATCATACCACTGGACTTACATATTTATAATACGGCACGTAGGTATGAGTATTTTTAATTCGTGATAAAGATTCATTTTAGTGACTCATTTTATTACATATTCAATATGAATAAAAATAACTTTGAATAATTTTATGTTTGTACCATTCCCACATAATGTAATTAAAATTTAAAAATTGTTTTGCATATTTGAATTAAAATAAAAACGGTCTTCCTTCCTATGCTATTTTTAAAAAAAATGTTGTGACGCATTTAACTAAGCATAACATTTTATGAAATTCAATTGATGTTCAAGATGACTGAAATAAAATGGAAAATAAGTCAACTTCTCACATATATTAAGAAAATAAACACTGAGATCGCCTCAGAATCGAATAATTATTCTTTTCACCTTTGCGTATTAACCCTTGCGCTCTGTTCCATCACGGATTCACCCCGTTTCACCCCTTTATTTTATTTTTTGACCTTCTTACTAGACCGTGTGACCGTTAGGGTCAAACCTGACCCCTCTTTTCATAGATCGAGTGATCTTTGTAAGTATCCACCTAGTACTCCGGACACTGGTCAAACTAGTTCATCTGGGGCGATTTATCAAAGGAATTGCCTAATTTTATATGCAAAATCACGAGGATATGGAAATTATTTCATCTTAAATTCTCAGTTCTGTGTGAAAAAATACAGGTTTTCTCCAAGATGATTCGATTTTTCAGGGGATAGCTTTGATATCAAAAACAGTTGATAACTAACAGCTAGAAGACATACATCTCTCAATTAAATTAATTGAATGTCTCAATTGTTTATTGATTATTGCCGTTTTTAATTTGTGCTTTAAGTTCATTAGGGCATTTTTGGAGTTTTGTGCTGTGCTAACAGGTGTAATTTGTGCATCTCAATTGGGTACATTTTATGATTTACATACGCTTCATAGTACCTAAACTGAAATTTGTAAGTATTTTTTTAGTATTAAGTAGATTTATTAAAATATTTTTTTAAAACTATGTACATATTAAAAACTATAAAGATTACTTTCTTAGGTTTACGTTTTATATTTTGTATAACGAATACTTTTTATACATTGGCGTAATAACTAAGTCGCTGGACATACGAAATAGAGGTTCCGGGTTCGATTCATAGTGAAATCACATAAATCAAAAGTGTTTTTCTCAAGCTTGGGTGTTTGTGAAGCTCCTCTATCTTCTATGACATACTAGCCTGTTGAGTTGTTTAAAAAAAGTAAATACGAAATATGCATTTTGCATCCGATTTTGCATTCTTTATTTTAAGGCACATGGCAAGTTAAACGTGTTGTAAGTAACAAAATCAAATATTTTTTGCAATTAAATCGTTTGTTTTCCTTTTAAATGAAATATGGATATCTCAAAGTTAGTAAAATTCATCACGAATGATTAATTTTGCGCTTATTGTAAAGCTATTAGTCCTCTAAACACAAAGCCTTTGCCTTTCTGGTACAGCCATGAACATTATCGTCCGAACCAATACTTTTACAGCCGCGGGCGTTTTTCGTACAACGTGAAACACGCTTTATTTGAGCCAGGCGGTTGCATTATGCATTTTGTGCAGCGGGCGGTCTGCAGGGGTGGGAAATGCAGGAGGGGTGGAAGAGTGGAAATGCGTTTCGCTGGATGTAATGGAACAGGGGCTGTTAAACTAGGGACCGTGTCCGCGTTATCTATCCTTAACATTCTTTTGTCTCTCTCTTATCTGCGTGGTATCAATGGTGCGTAGGGCACTGCATTGATATTGCGTTACCTTTCACTTTAACATTTATATTATTAGCAAAAGTTTTGTGTGAAGGGAGTGTATAAGTCTTAAGCGTTTGCTGTGCTTTATTTTATAGTATACAGTAGAACATAATGTTATTGAATTGATTATCAGCTTGATTGAGATTATTGTCTGTAACCCTTATTTATATACTTTTAAAGAGTTTTTTTGTGACAAAAAACAGGTGCTAGACTCTTTTACTTTGTGCCCATTCCCGAGTGACTTTAATTTCCTTTCATTTCTTTTTTTAACTGTTAAATTTTCAGATTGATCTCTATGTTCATTTAACATTTACATGCCTCTTGTCATAGTATGGTTTGCAATCACGTCAGTTCTACCATAAGAAATATTCAGCAATACATGACGTCGGCCTGTGGAATATTAATTTGTCGGGCACATACAACTCATAGCGTTCCAAGCGACGAGGACAGTCAATGATATTGTTTAGGATCTGAAGGCCTAGAGTCATCAATACATTGTCTCTTTAGATTCTAGATTCCAAACTTTGGGAAGAGGCATCCTTCAATTGCATCAATTTACAAGTTTCTATCTACATATATATTTTACTTACGTATTTAAAAAAAAGATTTATTTAAATAACTTTCGTGTAAAGTCAATATGTAGTTTTTTTTATTAAGTTAAATTTAAATCATATCTATATCAGTTACAACTCATTGAGGGTCCTGGCTGCCTCCAAGAAACTCTCCAATCGCGTCTGGCTTCGGCTGCTTCTCTCTAGTTTCCATTCCCCAAGGATGCGATATTCTATTTCACACTATCAGACTACTTTAATCAAGGTCTCCCGATACATTTTCGTCCTATCATTGGTTCAAAATCCTTTTAGGTGGTCGGTTGACTTCCATCCTTCCGACATATTCTGCCCAGCGAAGTCTTTCTATATATCTTCCTATTTTCTTACATTTTTGTCGTTTTAACTAGTAGTCTGATGCAAATTATTATTCAAATCTGATATGGCGCTGAGGCGACAATAAAGAAAGAAAATGAAGAAAAAACTTTTTTTTTCATATCAGTTTGGAACAATAAACAACACACCGAGTTTTCTCCAGAGCCTATAAATTGCGAAGACTGCTTAAGATCATCATCTCTTTGCTCCGATCTTTCCTCGAGTATATTTATATTCTAGGGCTACTGTGTCAATTTGTAAGATGTCTCTGTGTTCATATTTTAATAATTTGATAACACCAGTAGCTCCATTGACATTTGTATAATGCAAATGCTGAATGAATTACTCTTAAATAAAAACATTCACTCGGGTATTTCCATCAATATGTTTTTATTGATATGTTTGCGGTCCACGGTATGACATCCCATGTTATAGAATATAGAGCTAGGAGACATGTGACTGATTTATGGTGATTCTAATCTAGAATTCGGCTTATTTCATTCAATACATCTCTGTGTTCACTGGCTCTTATTGTAATCATCGCATTCAACAACCTTATGTAAATAAATATACACACACCTCAACACCTGACCCAAGTATTTACTGTACATAGGCGCCGGACCGCTTCCCTTAAATAAAAGACAGAGATGACATAACCGAACCATTTTAGCTTTCTTAAAAGTAGCAGTTTATTTACAAATCGTCTTTTTTTAGCGGGTTCATTACGAGAATCACTAATCTAGAATCCTGATTCACTACAAATTGCTTCCAACTTTTTGGAACAGATTTTCTGACTGTTTAAAAGTAGCCCGATTTTGAATTATCTCAGTAGGTTACAAATATCACAAGAACGCAAATGTTTCAACATTCCATGGATTCACTTTGTCCATTCAAGTTGGATTTCTGATGGTGTCAATATTCATTATTCATATTGGATATTGACACTTTTGTTTCATATCTGCAACGTAAGACCGTGAGTAATGGTCCATGTTTCATTTTAATTTTTCATAATTTTTTATTTTATTTCAGTTATTTAGAACATTACAGAAAAAATCCAATTCACTCTAAATACAATAATAAATCATACATGACAATAGATAGTTATGTTAGTATAATGATATAACAAAGTATAGAAAGAAAAATTACAAGTTAGAAAGTGCTTTCCTAACGGAAGACCCACTGTTGTGAAATATGTTGACATCCGAGGTGATGCAATTAAGTAGCAAGATTATATTGATATTGTTATATAACATGCTCCCTATTTAATAAGTTAAGAATTTTTTTCTTACTTTTAATACCCCAATGGGCGCTCAAGTAGGTACCTTTGAATCAAAAATGATTAAAAACTAAATGTGCCATGAAAAATTAAGGGATCCTAACATGAAAATAATTGCAGTACACATGTTTGTTAACTTTATGTGGAGGCTTGGAAAAATGTTCATGGTTAAGCATGTAAACATGTGAAATTTTATAGTTATTTTCGCGATAGCATAAAAATTATAATTAAAAATACCATCAATCCTCTAATTGTCATGCAATGAATCCACAAAACTGCAGGTGGAATTAGTTAAATGAAGTACCCCCGTCATTAACGAATCGAGTGTGGGGTCTAATAATGTGGGTTTTCTATTCGGCGACATTGCGCGTGTATGCGTGGGTGCGTTGCACGTGCGTATTATCTCAGCGCGCGTGTGTGCGAGAAGGCTGTGTTTTCAGGCTGTGGGCTTCAGCTCTGCACCAAATTAAAATGGCTAAAATACAAGGACTCTGCGCCGAACTCATATTATTTATTTGAAATTAAAATAATGTCAAATATTTCACCCGGTAGGTAGGAACTCATTTTTCTTCATTATTTTTTAATCACAAAAATAAGCAGGGCCTGTTGAATTCTGTATTATGTACTTGCCCTCGTTTAGATATGCCACCATATGCTGAAAAAGCTGAACATTCTTCAAGTTGATCGGAAGGCTATTGATGTCCATCAATAATCCGTCTTCTGGAATTTACAGTGATTTTCTCATTTAAGCAGATGCGGAGAAGTTCCCTTTAGTCCATCCAGGTTTTTCACACGTGATTCTTCCACAATATAAATAATTAAGTCAAATCTATTAGATGAAGTGTAAACCATGTCCATTAAAAGAAAGAAATTCCCATTTAGAAAAAAACCCTTCTTAGATACTTATATCGAGAATTTATCTATTCATTTATATTTAAAATACCCATTAAACCTTACATTTTCTTCTAGGTTATTTATAAGTTTGTATACATACTTATTTCAAATGATTAGATAAACTCGAAGAAAAATGAATACCTACTTTGCTTTGGACCGAAGATTGCAACAAATTCCCCATCTACCTATACGAGGCCCATATTTTATGCATTATAAATGCGCAAGAAGTAATTTTTAGTTGCTTATTCACCTATCCGTATAATTAATAACATATTATGTTTAATTGTTAATATATTTTGTTTGTTTTTGGTTGCATCAAAGGGCATAGTGCTACAAGCTCGACGCGCCGTTTGGTATCAAATATTATATCTGTAAATTTTGCAAATTAATGAATTTTATCGCTATTACTTCTTATTGTTATTATCATTATCAAATTACTTCGCATCTTAACTTTACGATGTACACACAACACACATGTATGTAGGTAGGTATAAATTGCGTAACTACTATCTTTCTAGCTTAAAAATCAAAATCATATTATTTTAATAGTGCTCGTCTTCGGAGCATGCATTTAAATAATTAAAATTGGGCATTTTTACTATAGATGGGTATAGTAAATTAATGATAACTTAGCGGTGAACCGTTCCTCATATAAAAATAATAATGTAGTGATTTTATCGACCAGTGTATTCTGGCTGGCTGTTATTATAGTTGAAAAAATGTTTTTATTGAAAACAAAGAAGAGCGACGCATATTTCCACGATTTTCTCTGCCGAGCATATTTGAATGAATTTTAACGATTTTTGGTAGAGGCCTACGTTCGGCAAAATTCAGATGCACTTACGCCTATTCGTTATCTCCACCCCTAGCATGCCCATCGAATTTTATGTACACAGCGTCATAGTCTCCGGTCCAAAACGGCGTAAATCTCTCTGTTATTTTAGTCTAGCGCTGTATAATCACATACTTTTATATTATGATAAACATTGACAGAAGTATGCGACTCACTGATTACGTCCATCGCTGTTCCGTATACCCAATATCAGAATAGAGAATATAACCTTTTGGGAAGCTTTATTGATTCTCACCAATCGTATTTGACTTTTAATATGTGATTAATTGGGATTCTGAAAAACATTCGAACTGACTTCCCGCAGAAGATGTAGGTCCGTCGAGTGGCGAGTAATTAATTAACCCACGCTTTGCAAAATCTACACTATCCCTGAAAATAACCTTTAACGGAACCCACCCCCTTGTCTCTACAAAATGGTTTCCTCCCTACCAACTTTAGTACTTCACACACGCACACAAATGAGTTCGCGTCTCCAGATAAAATCTAATTACTAGGTCCGTAATTAATTTCCCTACAATAAATAACATCGTTCGTAGTATGTATCTAGTGAGGTAAGGTTTTAGTTTGTTGCGGGTAAAACTCTGCTTGAGTATGGCGCAGTAGTCCACAGCCAAATAGGTGTAATTTTGTCATATTTGTTTAAGTCAAATATAATACCTGAGACTTTTGTATCTTCGATATCAATTACTTACTAATATGTGAAAACTTTTTTCGTGGATAGATAATTAAATTAATTTGTTTACCTACCTTAGATAAACAATGATAACTTTGTCTAAGATGGGTACCTATCTACCAAGGTGCCTTTTTGTTTTTTCAACTTCGGAAAATTAGCTACATTTTACGTGGGTAGGTACTTACTGAAAAAAAAACTTACTGACGCCAACTTAGTTGAAAAATATACATTACCTATCAATTTATTTTCAATAGCCAAAAGTAGTTGTTAAATTTTTTATTTTAGTTAAATGAGGTGAGAAATAACTAATATACCTAATATTACCTAAGTATCCTAAAATAATTTCAAAATATTTTTCTTATTAAAAAGACATTGCTTCTTTGTTGTCAAAGTAGGAATTTAAAGCACTCAAATTTGATAAAATTTTAATAATCTATTTTTATGAAAAAATACAACTTTTTGTATGCATTTTGATCAAACGACATATACATATATCTATTCTTGCTGTTGCCTCGTTGTTTTACGATCATGAAGATATAAAAAAGAAGGAAAAATATACAGAAATTATTTATATTTCATACTAAATATTGATCCAACAAAGCCAAACTACTGCAAAACTAAATAGTAAACGGCGATGATGCTACCCACAACGTTCCGTATTCCAGGGGTTGAAAGGGGTGAATCGGCCCACAAACATAGGGGAGGAAAACAATGGTTTCTGTAAAGACTAAGAAGGGACCTGGTAAACACACCCCAGCTACCCCCACCCCGGCCGCAGGAAAGGGGGTGGGGGCAGGAAAAGATGGACGCCAAGAGAAGGGGTGGATCGACGTAATTAATTAACGTTTCATACTTCGGGGATGTCAGGATATTGGAACGCCAAAAATTATCTGATTTAAAAGCAAGTTGGTGTGTGTGTACAAATACGTTTAAATGTATAAAATTTTCAAACGTAAATGAACGTATAGATACGTGGCACTTCTCTATTTTTATTTAATTATTTAAAGAAAAATGTGAGCTTTTACGATATACCTACCCGAATATTTACATTTTAGTACCTACTGCTTTCAAATAATCGAAACATGTTACTTACTCATATAAAAAATAAAAATTGTAAAACGAACTCCCTCTCTAAACACAAGTATCCACTTTATTAGAGAGGTAGAAACGTTATGTCTAAATTTTTGTATATCACCAACATTATGTTTAGGTATATTATATTTTGTAACAGATTTTAATTTCAATAAAAAAAAAAATAAAATAAAATAAAATAAAATGTGATAAAAAGGGATTCGAACCTAGAGATTCCAATCCGAAGTCCTCGAATCTACCGCTAGACTAAAAGCCGGTTCACTAACTTAGATACTAGCTAACTTAGATAGGTAGTTAAATACTTCTCTAGGTACCTATCTACATAGGGCGCTTCATTGGTACACCAAGTGCAGTGAATCTTGACAATTTGTTACATTAGGCTTACGCTTCAGCACCAGTCCGATGTATCACATAATATAAAATATTTTTCACATTCACCGTCGGAATTCGAACCCGCGATCTCATGCATGGTAGCCCAACGCGTTATCCAACTCACCACGAACGAGACAAATATTAACTAGATTAACAGTTAATTTATGTTTGCCATGCTAAATAATTATTATACTTTTTTTTAAAGATTTATTGGGTAGACTCTTTCATTTAACATAATATTAATTATACCGTATGTTCCTACAACACTTTTTTTTCACTGAGAAAAATTGAATTTTCTTTCTCCAAAAATTATTTTTCATTTATTTTCAACAATGTATCGTAATCATGATAAAAAATACATACCTAGATCAACATTTTCGGCAATCCTTCGGTATACTGATATTTTTATCACGACGCCGTACGATATTATCAAGCAGTTGAATGATTTGTTAGCCAGCTAAGAATAAATTGTCGAAAATTATTTCTTCGTTCGAAATTTGAAACGGAACTGCAACCCTTTTTTTAAATATGATTCGAATAAATTATTGGTACCTACCCGTTTTCTCTGTGTGCCAAGAAAAACAAATAAATTCAGAACACGAGACAGCACAAGCTTTTTACCTTAGCATTTATGAGACAGCTTTATCTTAATTACACATTAAAGTGTTTAAATAAAAAAGGAGGTGTTCTTACAGGTACAGTAATGCCTTAGATTGTCGCTTGTCTCAAACCGAACGTAGATAATGTCGGTTATATTTGACAAGTGATTCAAAATACCACTAAAAATATTTTGGTAGTTATTAATTTATTTATTTATTGACGGCTCTTATTGCTTTTTACAAAAAAATACAGTGAAATATAGAAACAAAGAAAATAATTTTTAAAAATTAAACTTATTGCAATTAAAAAATAAATTGCAGTTATAAATATATTCAAAATTAAAAGCACTCTTCACAATTTCAATAAGAATAATTATATACTTAAATACAGTCGAGTTTGCGATTATGCATCTTATTTTTTAATGAAAACGGCGTCCTCAATTTTGCAAAATGAAAAAATATGCTTAAAAAATCACCACCTTAAAAAATTACAAAACTTTTTATGTCATTTATTGTATGATGCATTTAATATACTAAAAAGTCTCATTTTTGAGACTAACATTTGTAATCTTAATGATTTTGGATAGGTATATATTATGTGAGCCTTAACCATGCTTGCGGCGTCAGGTTCTCGGAGTCCTTGATGTCCACTGTTGCGGGACGTGGACCTTACCTGGGAGGCTTGTCTTGGAGGCAGTTTGTGGAATCTATATGCTCCACATAGGGAGCGAATATGGTACAATGATGATGACGACGATGCTTTAACGAAATTTCAAATCATAAAATGCTTCTACTGTAAATATCATTGAAGACGTCTTGTCACTGTTTTATTTAATTAGCGACATAGTTATATAGAGCTACGAGTTAAAAATTATGAAAAACATTTTATCTGAGAGTAAACTTAAGTCTTATGTTAAAATCAAAAAACGATTTTTTTGGTTCTACGTGATTTTATTATCAAGTTACTGACAAAATCCACAGATGTTCCTCTCCCTATTCTTAAAAACTAACTAATAAGCCAATATTGTATAAAAGAAGATGAAAATGTTTCAACGCCACAGTTTGATAATGCCCTTACAAGGCGAAACAATTGTCACGAACTTGATAATAAAATCACGTAGAACCAAAAAAATCGTTTTTTTATTTTAACATAAGATATCACGGAGTTCTACAAAATAAATGCCATATCAATCAACAGTAAACTTAAGTTTTAGAAAGTACCTAACAGTACTAACACAGCGCTAGTAAGCTTTTAAAGTAACCAGTAATAATAAGGCTTTTAATCTAATTCAGATAAAGCGTTGAATACGGTTTAAATGACTGTATGCAGATGAAAAGTAATGCAAAAATTATGCAGTTATCCTCATTTAGAATCCTTGACGGACCGAAACGAAAGTTCACCCCCGCTGGAAAACTCTTTAAAATTCACAACACACCCTCGTTTCACGAGTATTTCCTACCCCTTTAACCCTCCATCCTCTGGTGTATTTTTCTTCCTTGTCTCGGGGGATGACGCAAGAGAAAAAGTTTTTTGATTAATGTTACTTAGGGTCACAGCAGTAAGATGCGTTGCTCTAGGGTGAAATGGGAAGGGTGAAGAGAGGGAGCAAGTTGAGCTTTTCAAATGAGATACAATGGGTAATGAAAATATGTTGTTCTTGCATACAAACATACATGATTAATATAGAGACCCCATTTTTCTTTGTAAATTTATAAAATCTAACGAAATTGGATGATTGGAAGTGATAATCTAGACAAATAATTTAGAAATAATCCCCGCCACGTATTACGTACTTGCTTAATATATTAACACTTCGATAAAAATAAAAAACGCAGTTCTTAATATCTGTCGTTCTATCTTTCAAAAAGTGCAGTATTTAAGAACGAATAACTTTTTTACAAGGCATCAGGTTCTCGGCTCCCTGGACGTCCGCTGTTGACAATACGTTGGCAGTTTGCGTCAGAGCTGCAGGACGTGGACCTGACCTGGGAGGATGGTTGACAACTGCTGATGATGATGATGATGAATTTTGAATAGTTTATGCTAGCACCTTTGGCTTGCACATGTTTTCTTAAAATACATGAAAACTACATTTTTTCTTAGAGGAAATTTGCTTTTGTTTTTATCCACCGCGCACCGTGTCAGATGTCAGGATATTCTGTGAATATTACTAGTAATATTAGTTATATATTATATTTCCCTTATCCGCAACTAATGGTACATAGGGCATTGCATTAGTACACCAAGTGCAGTGAATCTTGATCATTTGTTACAAGATGAAAGCAAGATGATAAGTCTTACGTTTCAGCTCCAGTCCAAGGTATCACATATAAAATATTCAAATAAATATTTCTTATTTACAATTTGACATCTCAACAGACACGAGAAGTTTGGAAGGGAATATGGATATCTAGGCGTTTACTGGGCGTATGACCTGTATCCCTTCGAAACTTCTCCTCTCTGTTGAGATGTCAAATTGTAATTATTAGCCCGTAATGGGTGAAATCCAGTTTTGGTCTACAAGTATTTGTCACACTCAAAATGTTGTTTATTTCTTATTTACCCCGTCGAAAATCGAACTTGTGACCTGATGCGTAGCCCAACGCACTACCTTATTATAACTACTACATTATATTAATTGACTAAAAATAAAGTGGCATAATGCAAAAAAAAAATGATTAAAGATTCATTGCAACGTAAATGTGAAGAATTCTCTAATTTTCTCAAAATATACGCTTCCTAGGGTCAATTTCACAACACCTCTTATTATCAAACTCCATCCTCTAAAAACTCCAGCACTTAGGCCAATACACGAAACGTGTGACGTAGATGTCTAGTGATGACGTAGATGCCTTTTATGACGAAGTGAGTGACGTAGTGGGTAACTAGACACCTCAGACACGGTGGTATTTTTCAAGTATGGAATGTCACTTCTCTGAAATTCTCGTTCGAATGTTACAGGTTTTATTGACGAGTATTTCGGCTTTGAGTTCCGGCGAGATCTTTAAATTAATTTGTGTTTGTATTAATTATTACATATTGACATCCCTTTCTTTTCCTTTATTCGGGACATAGGTACATTAAAATTTAAGTAGGTACCTACACAAATACCTATTATAACTAAAATCGTAGGTTTATTCTAGAACGCACACATGCAAACATGTTCGTAGTAGTATGGTTACATAAAAAAAGTCAATAATATTAGGTTTATTATTTTTTTATTTCTCTTTGTTGCTTTGTCCCTTTTTACAAATCCCTGCAATCATCGCTTTGAATTCGTAGATAGCTGTCGTCTCCTTGCGGAATCCTTATTCTCTTTCTCACATTCCGTCTGTCTCTTTCGGTAGCGTTGGGAGTTAAGGTTCTAGAAAGAGTACTTGTTCTATGGAGGATATAAGGTTCAGAAAGGCTTTCGGAGTTCTGCGGGGAGAGTTGGGACACTGCGGTGGTTGGGGTTAGTTGGGACAGGGGGTGGCCGGGGTTAGTTGGGACGGGGGTAGTTTGGACATGTATGTAAGGACACAGCACGTTTCAAAGAGACGCTACTTTCATTGCCTACCAAAGATACTCAAAATGTTATTTCGGTAATAAAATAAGCGTTTATCAAGATCACTGTAAAAGCTTTCAATTTTCCGTTTGGAAGAACATTTTGCAAAATAAAATATATTTAATAATGAAGGGCTTCTTATTTGCTTTTGCTTAGTGTGAGGAACGGATTACAAGAAGTGTTATGGTAGACATATATAAAATTAGATAGAGCAAATTTAATAATAATAAAAAACTTTATTTTCTTAAAATTATCTATCTAAAATGTGGTTTAACGTTTAAGGTTTATTATTCACACATGTTTTCCGTTCTTGCAAATTTATTCAATCGAATTATTTAATGTGATGCTTTATAAACATAGTTTATTATGTACGAAAATAAAGCGGAATTTCGAAGTTACCAAACCGTTAAAACAAATAATATTGTAGGTACGTTTTGATATTAGATTTTCTAAAATAACTGAATTCGCATTATAAATCCACAGTTTCGAAAGCTGAGAGAAAATTCTCGAAAACTCAAACAAAACCCCCCTAAAGTTAACGAATATTATAAGGGCAGACCCTTTGCCACCCTTTTCTATACCCTTAGAGTTTCAAATAACCCGCCATTAAATCCCCAAGAATAAAGGCTCTATTGATCGTGTAAGCAAGCCTAAAACCTCTTTCTAAAACTATTCCAAATTTTCACACTTTGATTATTTTGTAGAAAATGTCTTCCATTCAACTCAATTCGCAAAATTTATATATTGCTTAGGTAATCCCTTTAAACTTTTTTTGCTTAATATGACTCCATGTTTCAAATGTTTAATTTTATCCATGTTTCAATAGTTATACTGTAAATTCTAGAAGAATATAGAAAATATAAGCAAAATAAAAGTTGAATGTCAAAATGTTATAGTATCGTCTCCTGTGTTTAAATACTCAGATTCCCCAACACATACACCACACTCCACACACATACAACAACACATGACGTAACATAACCAATGTTTGCTCACTCACGTCTTCAGAAATTTGTCTTGTAGGTACATTGTGTTGTCCACGTAATTGGTGTTATGTTTTATATGTTACCTCGATTTGAAAATTCTTTGTTAAGGGTACCAAACATAGCACTGTGTGTATAACATTAAAAATATAAATAAATAAATAAATTATATTGGCTAGAATAAAGATTTTTCTGTTTTCTCAATAGGAAACATTTTAAAATGTTTTTTTTCGCATTTTGAAAGCACCGTAGAATGAAACATTCAAAAACAGGAGAAAGAGTTGAGTTTAAAAAAAACTTGACTTTTTAAAGTTCTCTATTTCTTTATCGTTTGCTCTTGACGGAGCAGTCGTGGTCACAGCAGTAGGGGGGAAGCATGCCGCCAGAATTCGCTTCCATCCGTCTCTGTCTCCAGTACATCTGGAAGCCTCCTGGAGAGATACGCCCGTCACCTTTGTCACCAGGTCCCATCTCGTTGGGCTCCTTCCACGGGACCGTGAACCCTCGACCAGTCCCTGCACCACCAATTTTTCCATTCTGTCCTTTCGCTTTGTGACGTGCCCAAAATACATAAGAACACGTAGCTGCTGTTTAATCCTCAATTCTTGGAGAATTTAAACATTTGTCTTGTGGGCGGTCCATGAAATCCGTAGCATTTTGCGCCAGCACCACATTTCAAGAGCATCTTTGTAAGCCTTTTTTAAATACGCATTTCATTCAAATGCAACTAAATAATATTGCACTTTTGTTGTTACTTAAAAAAATAAATTAATAAATTGATAATCGCTCTTCCAGTGCATCAAATATCACAGCTTGTATGTACCAGCACAAATTAATTCGTAACAAAAACAGTTCGTATCTATAATATGTTTATTTTATATTATTTCATTTAAAAATTCAATTACAAACGTATCTTAAAGTACGCTTCGTAAATTGCTTTAAAGTATTTTAATTACGGCCTGCATCTCAAGCTAACTTTACCCCTCTTCAACCCTCGACATCCCCTTCTGAAATTCACCTCAGAACCTCCCTTACGACGCTCCTGACCCCACCCACGCTTTGTGTTCTGTCTTCACCCTTCTCTCTTCTCTCCTCTCTCCTTACTCCCCCCCCCTGGTATTATCCCACCCCCACTGTTAACCCCCTATTTAACAGAAGCCTTGGGTATCTCTCTTTTACTATCCCCCTGGTTTTACTGCTTTCGGTGCGATGCTAACATTTAATTTCTCTGCTATTCATAACGCTATGTATGGAAGTTCCTTGACTTTTGTAATTGTGACTAAAATACAAAATATTTCAACTAATACGAGTATAGACAAGGAAATATTCAAATGACGTTTCACTATTTTCAAACCTTACAGGATCTTAGCCGAAATATTCATATATTTTATTTACTTTTTGTGCAATAATAGCATACCTACATTGGTGAGTTAATTGCTAAAAGTAGGTATACTAATACTGTTATTAACATGTCAAAAAGTAGGTATTTGATTATTTAGCGATTCTTGATTTTTGTATATCAACTCGTATAAATTATTCAGATTTCTACAATTAGTGAAAGATGGACTTAAATTCATTAATGATTATATCTCTGCTAGTCATTCTTTATAACATAAAAACTTTAGCACCATTGCAAAATAGCTACATTTTTGCTACTCGACTTTTTGTTTACACTGTTTTTTATGTAGCCAATTTCAGTCAAAATATTATTTTTGTTTTATAAGGATGCGTAATATGCGGTAGATAAAGTATAAAAAAGTCATGCGAATTTTTACTTGATAAAAAGGAAAAAAAAAATTCACATTAAAAATGTAAGGAATATAAAGGAATAATTCGAGTAATATAATACATGCATGTTTTAAATTTTAGCCTCAACTTTTCAACCCTACTGTACGTACTATTCTAAGATAAATGCGTGTTATATCTTTATGTGGATACATGTTTACATACGCTGGTTTAAAAACATATTAGAAAAATAATTTATTTCAATATCTTTTAAAATTCCAGTATCATGATTAGCGCCTTTTACATGACACGTTAGCTGCTGTAACTCCTCAATATTATACGTCTGACGTAATCTTCTTTCCCCTGCCTTATCCTCCTTCTCCCCTGGTCTTCCCAGAATATAATATGATATTCTCCAGTTTCGGTCTGGATAACTATCTCTCATTGCTCCGGCGAAATTACTTCCTGTGTTCGTTCTACACCACTACACCGACAAGAGACTCATCGACATTCCTCCCACCAACACTAGGATAATACGATCGTACAAATTCATACGAATAACGCCGCTTGTATTATACGCTTCTAGCTCCTGCTTGCCTGGTACCTAAAATCCTAGAACATAAGGAGAATAGGGAATAGGAAGGATAAATTTAGATGAACGAAACGCCTAAAACATTTTTTGAATCTTGAGCAATCTATTCAAAATAACTAGGTAATATTACAAAATTGTTAAACACAGATTGAAAACAAGGACATCTTTCTGTTTTGAGGACGACCATCGACCATGGGTTCATACATATTTATGTAGGTACATACTTGTGGTATCTTCTCGCGAAGTGAACATTATTTAAATCGAACTAGCTTTTTTCACAATTTGATTATTTTTATTTAGTGACAGCTGTTTCGCCTTGTCAGGGCATTTTCAAACTAATATTATTTAATCGAACCGAGAAATAGAGTTTGATTTAAATGATGCACTACGGAATTCTATAAATTAAATGCCAACTCGATAAATGAAGTTGACCGAAGTAAGAATATCGTTTTGGGCAATTTTTCGAAGTAAGAGAAACAAAGCAATAAGAGAAATTTTGCGAGAGTGTAAAACTTGCATTTTTTCGTCGATTGGCATAGTTTAAAAAATTGAAATTCTGCATGTCTTTTATGTACACTAAATCTTTTCTTCGTGATAATTTTTTTAAAATTTTTCCCACTTCAAAAATTTCTGACCAACAATAAGTATTATGGTAGGTATTGGTCGGATACGGCACTAAGGATTCAACAGAGAAATATAACATTAATACCTAATAAAAAGTAACAGGTTCCTTATTTACCTACTTTAAATATTTAATGTTTTATATGGGGACAATTTTTAAAGCGATGTTATTGCGAAAAATCGTCTCAATAAGAGGATAGATCACAAATCGTCTTGTAGGTACCAAGCGCACAGACGGTTGAATTTCCAAATTAATGATTTAGGCAGATTAGTTAATTAAACAATATTAAAAAGGTATACATAGATGAAAGTGAAAGTTAAAATGTTTTTAAAAAGTAGGCCCTCGGACACGACGCTTCACAGAAGGGTAACAATTGTAGTATTTTTTGTCTTCTTTCATTAGTATTTAGGTAGGTATGTAGTATGATATATTTGTATATCTTGTACATTCATCGCTATCGTATGGAATGATTGGATGGGGGGGGGAGCTCTTGATAAACCTACTAAGTCATCAGAAATTGTAAAAAAAAAATATAACTCGAAGTGCTGTATTTTTAAGTTTTTATATTTTGTGTACATACTAACATCTTCTCAGTATAATTTATACCCACGCTCCCACGCACAGGCCATGCCTACGTGGGATTCTTTCCTACTTTTCTCTCTATTGTCTACCGTTTTCTTTATATATATTTGTAATAAAATAATATTGCATTCATGCAACTTGTAATGGAAAATTTTTTTTAATAAAAAAATTAAAAATTATCATTCTTACGCTTTAACGCCAGTCCAATGTATCAAATATGAAATATTTTTATGTGATAATCACATTCAATAAAATATTCCACATTGACCCCCTTGAGCTGACCTGACCCATTCGAAATTTCATAACATCTTGATAAATATACATATTTTTTAAATTTCGTAATAAACTTTTTATTGAAACTTCCCGCCCCTGAATATAAATATAAAGAAGGAACAAAGCGGTATGCTTGAAATGAGCGCGCTTGACAAATTCTTGGATTACTTTAAATTTAAACCCTTCTTTATTTCTCTTTGTTGCGATGAAATGTTAAGGCAACGACTGTAATTAACAAGAAGAATTTTTCATTTTTAGCCATAGCGTAGGTATGTAGGTGCAAAATAACACTGTGATTACTTCTTCTACTACTAGTTTCCCTTATCCGTACCCAATGGTGCGGTGCATAGAGGCACTGCATTGATACTCTAGTGCAGCGAATCTTGATAATTTATTACATGAAGGCAAGATTATCAGTCTTACGCTTCAGCGAAAGCCCAAGGTATCATATATGAAATAGTTTAGTTAGATTTCTCATGACTTAAATCTGTCCGCCTCGTAGCATCCTGGTAGCGCATATGAAAATGCAACACAATTATTTTTTTAAAACGTGTGTTTTTGATATTTCATGTGTGATCCCTTGGATAGGTTCTGAAGCGTGTGTCTGATCATCTTACCTTCATGTAATACCTTCATGGTGTACCGATGCAGTGCCTTACGCTGTATTAGGTGCGGATAAGGGAAAGTAAAAGAAGCAGTATATTTTAATATTTCAAATACTATAAATGTTAATAGATAATATTTTATCATAATCTTAGGCATCTTTGTTAAATTTTTCAGGTTATATTTCACATCGTCAGATGTAAAATGTTATTGCCATTATTTTAACCACAAAAAAGCAAATATAAGTAACTATATAAATACAAATGTAAAAACTGTACAAATATAGGTAACTATGTAAAAAGATTTACCGGTTAAAATATAAAGCAAATAAAAATTGGAGAGACATCTTCGGCGGTCTTCTAGTAAGTAATTAAGTTCGGATGAACCTTACCTACACCAATAAAGCTTGATTGCCGAAAATGCTTAACAATCTTCTCAACAGATGTCACCAGTGAGAAAATCGCTTGTAATGTGATCTGACGAACGCGAGCTCAATATATAGAAGTTCAAAAAAATTGTCTTACATGGTTATCAGATGATGGGCGGAATGGGGAATATTTGTAATACTTGCCATATTGGCATATATAATAAAATTTATTGAATAGTGGCCACTTAACCCAGCCAATGACAGGTCATAAGCCCTGTTAACGCCTAGATAAATACAAAGTTGTATTTATCCTTTCTTTTCTGTCTTGAGTGTCCACATTTATTCTCACTGTCTTAGCTTCACCAATTTAATGTTCTGTCACTTATTTTTACTGCTTGTTATCCCCTTTATGCTTAATTCTGTATTTTAAAATGGATTTTTCCGTAAATAAAATAATAAATAATCCACATTCGTTTCCAGAGTTTCTCTGTCTCTGTTGGGATATTAATAATAACTATATAAATATCTAAATCAGTTTTTCCAACTACAAATAAAAGCATTTTTTCCTTTCAGATTGCGCCTGAAGCCTTATAGCCGAACTTCTCCCAAGATTGTTTTAAAAAATGTTGCTGACAAAAATGAGTTTTGTATAAATTCAAGTTATAAAACACCAATTATTTTGCTATAACTATAATCGTAATGAATAATGATTATACTCTAGTCCAGCAATAATTTAGAAATTTCATAGAAACTCCACAATAGATGGGAAAACTCCTTAACTTTCCACACAGAGCTTTGCTGAAATTCAAACAGGGGGTAGAACACACAGCTTTATATGAGTAGAACCAGTCATTTTAGGTGTTTTCTCTATGCTTTAGCAAAACTGTGTGTTTCATTAGAGAGTTTAGAACTTTGGCGAGTTATTATCGTCTATTCAGAAACGTGTGTATCTGTGTATGTGTGGTAAGAGAGTATCGTTGTGTGTGAGCTCGGAAGGTAGCGGCACCTATAACCGAGTTTTTTTAAAATTTAATGCTGTTTGTCATAAATTGTAAAAAAAAAATTGCAACTATATTTCATAAATTTACTTTTAATTTATTACCTACATAAAATACTACACAATTTTATTGTACTATAAATCGCTTATAATTAGAGTATAATTATACTCTAAATCGGATTTAAAGGAATGACAATTTCGTGTGCGAGGGTTTTGATCTCTTCAACTCTAGCATTGGTTCAGTCAAGTTAACTAGTAATAAACTATAGTAGACGTATGTATTTTACATTTTTATATGCACACTATGTTTTGAATTTTTATAAAAAGCCTCTATAGGCGTTTATAATGAATAAAATAAAATAAAATAAAAAATATCTTCCAAAAAATTTACGTCAACTGGTCGTTCAACCGAGTCAGTGACAAGTCATAAGCTCTGTAAACGCCTAAATATTCCATATTCACTTACAGAGCTTTTTTGTCTCTGTTGATTAATACTGATTGATGCAAGACCTTCGCGGTTATAACCCATTATTTGTCTATAGTATTTGTACACATTCAAATTGTTTACAGTGCTGTGGTTTACTATTTCGGAATACATGTGCCAGAAAGTTGATATCCAATTATAGTAAGATTCAAACTTAGGCGCGACTAACCTTTCTTTCTTTAATTTCACTGCAATTACACTTATAAAAATATTTAGGTGAAAATGAATCGAGGTCGGCAGAAGCCACGCACACATGTTACAAAATTATTGTCTAAAGTAAATTGAAAAAAAGACTGTTTCATTCTCAAACTTACCTATAGCATGTTGATTGGATTTTTTGCCATATTTTTTAATGTTTCAGATTGTCAACAATCTATAAAACATGTTTCATTTTATATCCCTACAGAGATGAGGTAGATTTTTTTTAAATTCAGGAATATGGATATTCGAGCGTTTACAGGGCTCATGACCTGTCATTAGCTTACTTTATGTACTACAACATTCCCCATTCCGCTTATTAGCGAATACCCACACTAGGTAACAATTTTGATTTTGTATATATGTTACGAATCGAGAATCATCCACCAGCGAGTTGAAAGCTCCATCTATGCATTGATATTGAAGTTAAATATTTATTAGAAAATTACTTAATTTTTGTAATTAAGACTCTAAACGAGTTAAATTAAGTACTAGTAATCGCCTGCAGATGACTCTGCAATTTATTTTACTTATATTTCTTTAGGGATATAAAATGAAATATATACCTACTCCCGTTTTGGGATAAAATCCAGATTTGTGTACAAGTATTTGAACACGCCCAAAATGTTGTATAAAACATGTGTTGTTTTGTATCATATTTTATCCAATAAGATGAAATTCTCTAAAATATTGCAAGTGTAATTTTTGCTGACCTCCGAATGAAACTAATTGTTTTTTGTAAAATCCGTTCCAGTACGATATTAGTTATCATCATCTAACCCTCACTAATACGCAAAACTTTAGAGCGCTGTTAACATAAAGATGCCCTCTGCTTTCAGCTGAGTAATCAAATGCCATAATCAAGCTACTCCCAGAATTTAAACAAATATATAATCAAGCTAGTAAATTAATCAAGTTAATAAAATGGTACCTTTATAGTATAATTATATAGTATTTAAAATATTGGATGACCTACAACTACTAATACAATCAGTGGGTATTCTTGTTCTACAAAAGTTGGGGTAGAAACGGTTTTGATGTACGTATTCGTAGAGTAACAAAACTCGTAGTACAACCCGAAAACTGGTGAATCTACATCATATTTGGAGTCGAATGTGTAATATGACATTTGAATCTGAGCTTCAAAAAAAAATTGTTTTTTCTTCTTTCAAAGTTTTCATAAGTAGGTACCGTAGATTAAGTAAAATTGTACGAATTCTTGTTAATATTATGTTTTTGCTTTTGTTTTCCTTAAAAATAGTATTAATTTGACTAAATAGATTGTATTTAATAGTAATATGTAAGAATTTGTCAAAAAAAAAAAAAAATTTGCAAGGCGATTTTAATTTCAATTAGTTATTTCTATTTCTTCCGATTCTTCTCTCTCACCAGTCGTCAATCCAATATTAGATTAGGCCTCTCCTTTTTGCCTCCACTAGCCCCCATCCGTGGTCATGAGCCGCCACTGTATTCATGCGACGCTTTTTAAAATATTTTTTTTTTTTTTTGCACGTCTACTTAACATTTTTTTTTAAATCTATGAAATACCTCACTAGGCAAGTCTCGTGCTGAGGTATTCATTAACTATACCTTTTTTCCTGTGTGTAGTAAATATTTAAAGTAATAGTTAATAATAATTCATGTCTATTTTTTATTTTATGCTTTATGTCGTCCAACTTTTTTTTCTGTTTATTAATATGACATGAGATTCCAAGATTTCGACAATTCTTAGGACAAAACAATAATAAACTATCCGCAACAATTGGGTTCTTTCCGATTTTCTATTTTTATTTAAAAAAATTGATTGAAAAATAACAATATCAAATTATTATTTTTTTTAGTTTTTACGATGTCAAATGAATTTTCTAAGGCGGTTTGAAACAGCGCTTTTTCAAATCGCTCGCAAAATCCTCCATTTGCGCGCGCATGCGGTGTGACGTCACCATCAATATGAGCGCTCACTTCGTAATGAATTTCCCGCCTTTTATAATGGACGGGTATGACGTCATTTAGCCAATAACGGGCGTTAAAAGTCACTCGTAATTTCGTGTTTTTAAAACATACATTTATAAACGAAAACAGCATTTTTTGATGATTGTTTTTATATATCGTTGAAATTGTAAAAAATATACTTTAAATATTTATAACGTTTTCAAGGATATTCATGCTATCGGGAACAACCCTATACACCTGTAGTCCGTTTTTTTAAATAAAAAAATCGTAGGTAGGTACAACTCATCGGTAATCGAAAAACACCAGTTAATCCAATTAAATTAATAGTATTACCCAAAATGTGTACTTTTGGATCTGACTACACCCCTTTCTAACACAACTGTCAGCTAAATAATGGCGCGGGATTTGGGCGCCTGAAAGTTCCCCCCCCCCTGCCCCTCCCTTACCACTGCGGAGCACCTAATAGCCAGTGGTGTAGCCGAGTGTTGATTTTACGAATATCAGCATTTAGCTTGTAAAATATTTAATAAGTCCGAAATTAAAAGTTTTACACATTATGTGGTGTGTATCTTGTTCAAAGTTGGATATTAGTTCGTGTAATGTTTTCAGTTGTTTTGGCAGGGGTTTAATTTTATCAGTTAATTTGTTCACTATTGGATTTAACTTCACATGTTTAAATTATGTAACCATTAATATTATTTGTAGTTAGTATGTAACGCGTAATATTATTTATAGAAAGGCTGTGATTTAAAATATAAAGTTTCCCAACAGAGACAGAGAAACTCTGGAAACGAATGTGGGTTATCTAGGCGTTTACAGGCTTATGATCTGTCATTAGCTGGGTTAAGTGGCCACTTGACGTACTACAAACATTCCCCATTCCGCCCATCATCCCAAAAACCATATATGACAAATTTTGGAACTACTATATATTGAAATCGTCTTCGTCTTTCCGCTTTTACAGAATTTTTCTGTGCTAGTGTCATCTGTTGAGAAGATTGCAAAGCATTTTTAATAATATCTGATATCAGCCCAGCATGGGTATAATCCAGTAATTTGTCTACAAGTATTTGTATTTATTTAAAAAATGTTGTATAAAGTTTCCGTTCGTTTGATACCCTTACTAAAACTGATAAATGTACAGATTTAAAAAAACAATAGCATTTTAAATTACCATTTCCTTGCAGAATAACTTTTACTTCCTACTCGTAAATATGATTTAGTCTATTAAAATTTGCAATACTTAACGAGATTTAAATATTTGACTACAGAATATTGTTTTCATGCTTATTTCTATTACATTTCAACAAATTAATTACGAAAAATAATAAAGTTTATTCCAAAAGTAATTTTTTGTATTTACATAGGTATAATAAGCGTAGTAGTCCACGACTGAAGTTTCAGAATGACAGTTCTCCTATTGACGGGTGTATAAATACAAAATAATATTTTTTAAATCATTATAGATAGGTACCTACCTATTATTAATCAGAAATTATGTATATCAAAATGAATGCCAAATTCATAAGTGAAATTTCTTGAAATACAATTTATCAAATTGAATGCAAGTCCGTCATGGGTAAAAATCATGTGTGTCAAGTAAAAAATTTACACAATAAAAATGAAATTTAGTAAGATTTATACAAAGCTGTAAATACATAGTAATAAGTAGGAACCTACTTCAAATCACTTGAGTATTAAAAAAAATTCATGCGCGTTGAGAGATGATTTTGTAGGTTAAAAATGGTAAAAAAAGTATGAATTTTTTAGGCATAGGTTTACGAGTCTCCCAATAAACTAATATTTAATTATGCGAATACTTTTAATTGTGTTTCTTCTCCAATTGGACCTTCGTCAGCAAGTGAAGGAAAGACAACCCGCGCTCAATTATGTAAAAACGAGAAGTGAAAGTTCCTTTTAACCCCGGAATGTTTCTATACTTAAGGGCTTAATAATTCGGGGGCAGACTCCCCAGCGAGATCGTGCCGCGGCAATGATTAAGGGACTCCAAAGTTTAATACACATCGGCGTTACTTTTTGAGCTCCTGGGACCCATTTGAAATCATTTTGACTCGAATATATTTACACCCGCAAACTATAGGTAATGAGAGTTAACATTGTATTTTTGCATTTTTATACATCATATCTAAAGGTTACCTTATACATAATATATTATAGTATATATTATACTTAGGTACCTATCTCTTTTTCCTTGATTTAGTTTTGGTACCTTTATAAAGTATATATTCATAAATATAATTAAAATCTACCCTCTTTACACATCTCTAACATAAAATATTTGATTTGATGAACTTAAAAGCATTATTCGTGATATACGAATGATTACGAATACGGCACAAAAATAAATATAACTACCGAACTTTGTAAATATTATAACATTAATTATTTTTCAAATGAAAACGAAATCTGCAGTAGATAATAATATTTCCGCATAATCGATTTTTTAAATATTTTATAATATGCATATTCCAGAATTTGAAAGAATTCTACCTCATCTCTGTAGGGATATAAAATGAAAAAAACACGAACGTTGACTAAAAATATATTCGGTAAGAATCTCACTTGCAATCATAAAGGTTTCTGCTAAAATGCTTAGCAATTTTCTCAATAGATGACAGAGAGTGTTCACATGTGAAGCGTTGCGCCATTTTATTGTATATTGGCAGATATGGATATCAAATACTAGGCGAAATGGGGAATGTTGTAATACATCAAGTGGCCACTTAACCCAGCCAATGACAGGTCATAAGCCCTGTAAACGCATAGATATCCATATTCCCTTCCAAATTTCTCGTCCCTGTTGAGATGTCAAATTGTAAAAATATTTTCAATCACTTCTTATTTTTGTATTTAATTTTTTAAAACCTAATACCAATTATTTTTGGCTTTCAATTTACGAGTATTGTATTATTATGTTTATAAAACGTTGCATTTTGCTGAAACAAACTATAAATAATTTGAAAGTTCATAATTTAAGTTCAAAATTTAACCACTCAAACAAACCAAAATTTATAAACTGCATAACTCTGATGAATAAAACCCAAATTAACTTGAGTAAATAACTACTATAGTTTGCTAAACTCTATTTAATACTATTCGTATTTGAATTAAAATACAAGCGCGATATCTTTACATGGCGAAAATAAATACATTTCCATTATTCAAAGGTACAAGAATACTTTGACGATATGTCAAAACTTATGAGAGCTTTTTGTAATATGATATGTCCAGATCAACAAAGGAAATTTGACAGCTTTTCGGAGGCATCAATGTCTCTTAACGGGTTTATTTTAAACGCATAGAAATAGGAATTCGTAGAATATTTTAATAAAATCGCCATAGATATTCAATATTCGATTCGTCGATCAATAGTCGATTTAATAAAAACGAAAATGGTTCAGATATTGTGTCGTGGAGTTTTCGATTTTTATCCATCACACCAGTGGCGCACGGGATCATTAATTTTATCTAGGGGGCCGGAACTAAAAATTTTGAGAAAAATATAATTTTTTGGCACTCAAACATTAAAACTACAAACTAAACGTACAGATCCAAGTAATAATTTGTAGGCACATTACAAACATTTTTACGTATCGTCATACCTGAAACCGCATTCATTCATTATGATGAAATCAAAATCATAATGATTATTATCATTTAGTGATGCACATAATCGATTTCAATTATCGAATCATATTCGGTATTTAAAAAAATGGGTTATACGTAGTAATTCATGTCGTTTTGAGATACCTAATCGATTATGTATGTTCGAAGACCTATCGAGACTAAAAAAAAACAAAATATTATTGATTATTGCCATAATCAATCGATCAATTGATCAAATTAATCGGTCATGTGCATGCCTAGTTATCATAATTTTAAATACCTATTCTTTGTTCGTTCCCTATGCAGAGCATAATGAAGAATCCACAAATTATATAAGAAGAGAGCAATCGACTAACATATTGGAATACTATGTCCATTAAACATAACTAACCATCGCGCCATTTGCCCTAAGGGGTAGTCCAAGAGGATAGAACGCCACACCACTCTGTCCTGGCATACTTCTCTTGCTTCCTCCACATTTATACATCTTCTCATGCACGCACGTCGATTATTCCGACATCTTACATGCCCACTTTCATCAATCCTGCATATCGTCTATTTTAAATGACCCTAAAATAGACTACATTTCATCTTAAACCTTTTTATTTACGCCTTTAAAGTTACAAGGCAAAGAAGTGCCAGTTGGAATACAACACTCTGTGGTCAATTTAAATTTTCCATCCGATCCTAAAGACGCTTTGTGTTTCCTTTATCAAAGTTCTCCCTTATAGTCCTCTACACATATTATATTATATCCTTTGTGTGTTAACCACAACTCGAATATTACCAGCACATGTACACACACACACACTTGTAATATTCTTGTCCGACTTGAGAACACACACACATATACTTGCTGGTAGTTGGTGGGTTTAATTTGGCAAACGAACAGGATTTATTAATTTGTCTTTGTGTTCAAGCATAAGAATTAAATACCCTTAACACGCAAATATAGTATGGGAATATACACAAATATACCACTGCCTCTTGATGCTATGTAAGATATATTAAAAAGTCTGTACAATTGTAACATAATTTAATACTTTTGTATTTGTGGATTTATGTCAATTTTTTTTAAATAAATAAATAAGCAATGCATGTTGCCTACATACAGGCGCATAAAAAAACAATCAAAAATTGAAGGAATGAAATGCGTTAAGACTGTGATGGTTCACTGTTATTTAAAAATATATTAATGTTAGGTAATTGTTTTGGTTCCAAAACATTACCCTCGGCTAGGTTATAATGTGGATGACGTTTCGAATTATTGCAGAACAGAGACAAAAT
>JAGVSP010000303.1:0-76967 GCA_022494985.1 Micrasema minimum
ATACGTTTTTTTTTTGCTATAAAATGAGATAAATTTCCGTAATTTTATTTGCTTGTAATAACTTACTAACTACTACTTTTATTTTTACAACACACCACTTTTTTTAAAATTAATAATTTATTTTGGAACCATAATGACACGAATCTCTAAAAGTTTATCCACAACTCTGTTTTTTCCAAAATATTTTTGGCGAGTTTTGTAATTCCGCCGCTTGTCGTCTACTCATACTTTCTACTAATACTACTACTACATTCCCCTATCCGCACCCAAATAGTGCATAGGGCACTGCATTGGTACACCAAGTGCAGTGTATCTTGATAATTTTTATTACAATATGGTAAGATGATCAGTCATACGCTTCAGTACGAGTCCAAGGTATCACACATGAAATTTTAATACGAAAATCAGACGTAAATTAAATATTTAAAAGAAAAAAAAAAAAAAAAATTTTTTTTAATTTATAAATCGAACCCGCGCCTCGTAGCATAGTGCTAGCGCATGGGTCAAACCAAAAAAAAAATCTATAAAATCGACCCCAAATGTGACGTAGATTCACTGGTTTCCCGCTTGTACATCGAGTTTTGTTACACCATGTATTAAGTATTTACTTATAATGCCCACTTTATATGAGACAGTTTCTTGTTCAGAAAACTACACAGTTTCTTGTTCAGAAAACTGTTCAGTCTGTCAAACTTCTGTCAAAAGACACGCTAAATATGTGTATTTTTGAAACGCGATTGTAAGTTATTATCGTATGTGTGCAAAATGCTGGATAAGTACCTACCCAGTAGATTGCACTCTGTGCACTCTGCATTACCGACCAGTGTATTGTCAACTACCGTGAAAGTATGTTCATATATTACGAGTAAATAAACGAGTGTTAAAACAAGTGTGATTTCATTATCATTTCTAACATTATGGTGCCGAAACCAGGGAGTAAGTGAGACGAATTATAAACAAAAAGTGTTGTGAATTGTGATAGTCAAAATAAACTTTATAACCGTGATAAAATAGACTTAAAAATTCAAATCTAAAAAAGACTTGTGAAAATTATATGAGATTTCGAATTCGGACGAGTCCATTTTTGAAAAATTATTCACAATAAGAATCCGGGAAAGTTACAGAGAACAGAAAAAATGGAGACTTTAATTGACGCTCAAGTGGAGTTAATGGAACAATTACAAAAAGCAGAACGTAATTTGAAAAAAACAAATAAAGAGACCAAAGCAAAATCCACGTATTTAACAGCCAGAATGGAGACGTTAAATAAATTAGAAGAATCATTTAATCAAAATCATGTAAAAATTGGTTCAATGGTTTCAAGGAAGCAGAAGGAAGAGTTACCATATTACACCGAGGATATGCAGGATACATTTCAAGAGGGTGTTATCACATACAAAACTCTTCTTAAGGATTATCTCGCTCTTACTGAGCCAAGTACTTCTAGTTCTACGAGTATTGATACTACATACAAAAGCAATTCTGACGTTCACTTGCCGAGTATTAAACTTCCAATTTTCTCAGGAAAATACACTGAGTGGCAATCCTTTTATGATATGTTTGTTTCGTTGATCCACGACAACAGCACACTTACACCGGTACAAAAATTGCATTATTTAAAAACAAGTTTATCTGGAGAACCAGAAATGCTACTGAGAAATTTCCCTACTACGTCATCAAATTATACCGAAGCTTGGGATCAATTAACAAAGAGATATAATAACAAAAGGTATAATTGTAATGCTATTTTAAAAACATTTGTATCACAAAAAAATCTACAATACGAGTGTGCAAATGGAATCAAACTACTATTAGACACAACCACGTCATGTCTCAAGGCATTGAATAATCTTGATATACAAACAAAAGAATGGGATGCAATAGTTATTTTTTTGATAATATCTAAATTAGATAAAGAAACGCATAGGCATTGGGAAAATTATTTAAGTACACTAGGGGAAGACCTACCAAAATGGACACAATTAGAAACATTTCTGGAAGCGAGATTCAGAAGTTTAGAGATAATAGAAACATCACAACAACCATATAGTGCTAAAACAAATACAGCAAACAAGAATTCGAACTACCACATCAAACCTAAAACCTTTCATTCCGCTGTAAACATAAATCAAAGTACATCTAAACAACTTTGTGTTATGTGTGAAGGGCCACATTATATATATCACTGTGACCAATTCAAAAGGAAGCCAGTACTTGAGCGGCTAAGTATTACAAAAAATAAAAGACTTTGTTTCAACTGTCTTTCATCTACGCATCCTGTGTTCAAGTGCCGTCTAAATACTTCTTGCCGCAAATGTAGCAAAAAACATCACACTTTGCTGCATTTTGATAACGAGGAAAAACGAGCATACAACATTTCAAGACAAGGTGACGAATCCAAAGATGAACTACTACAGCCGAAGACTGAAACAATCAACAATGAGAACGGTGCAACTATGATAGCAAATTTTTCGAGAGGAGATATAAAATCTTATAACGTACTTTTGGCAACTGCTATTATAAAAACTAATTGTAAAAATGGTTCCACTTTTGTAATTAGAGCTTTACTTGATCAAGGCTCGCAAGCCTCGTTTGTTTCTGAAGATACTGTTCAAATATTAGGTCTTAAACGAACAAATGTAAATGGTAATGTTTCAGGTTTGGGAGATGGTCAGATGGTGGTCAAACATGTAGTTAGTCTAGAAGTCAAATCGCGTATCGAAACTGGAAAAATCATACGAGTTAATGCATATGTATTAAAATCACTAACTTCAGTTTTGCCCTCACGCGAAGTACATATTCCAGATTGGATGGATCTGAATAACTTAACTCTTGCAGATCCAGGATTCACTACACCAGGTAAGATAGATTTATTACTAGGAGCTGATGTCTATGGAGAAATATTGCTTGATGGGATTAAGAGGAGTCAGCACGGAAATCTAATAGCGCAAAATACTATATTTGGATGGATTTTGTCAGGAAAGGTATCGCAGGAGTCAAATATTGAAAATATTAAAACTTTACACGTGCAACTAAAAGAAGACGAGTTACTAAAAACTTTTTGGGAGATGGAAAACGAGCCTAACAGCATCACAAAACAACTTACCAGAGACGAGCAACATTGTGAGCTGCTATACGAGACAACAACACTAAGACGCGAAGATGGCAGATTTGTGGTTAAGTTACCGTTTAAAACAGCCGATCCGCTATGCCAATATGGTAAGTCATGCGACATTGCTGCACGGAAACTATTTGCATCGGAGAGAAGATTGAGTAAAAATACGCTGCTTTTAAATGAGTATAATAATGTCTTGGAAGAATATATCACATTAAATCATATGAGACCAGTTAACAAAAATGAGATTAATAACACCAAAGCAGTATACTTGCCTCATCACGCTGTCATACGTGAAGATAAAGATACAACGAAGGTTCGAGTAGTGTTTAATGCTTCGAGCAAGGGATTAAATAACGTATCATTAAACGACGATCTTCATGTTGGACCCAAACTACAACAGGATTTACGTCATCTTTTGTTTAGATGGCGCAGGCATCCTATTTGCATTGTAGCAGATCTAGTCAAAATGTATAGACAAGTATATGTGAATGAGAAAGACGCTGAATTCCAGAGAATTTTGTGGAGACCAAGACCGGAAATGCCGATCCAACATTATAAACTGTTGACATTGACGTTTGGCACTACTTGTGCACCATACCTTGCAGTGAAAACATTGCAAACATTAGCGGAGTTAGAGAAAGATCGATTTCCATTAGCAGCACAGATAACAAAACGTGATTATTACGTAGATGACCTTATGACAGGTTGTGAAACTGAGGAAGAAGCCCAACATATTTACATGTCAATGAGTAAACTAATGAACAGTGGTGGGTTTCAGTTACAAAAATGGAGCAGCAACAATCAAGATTTTCTGAATCGCATTGAAAAAGAGAAGATAAGCGGAGAGCAAATGATGACAATAAAATGTGACAATACGATGAAGGTGTTAGGTATTTCTTGGAATAGACTGACAGATAATTTTGAATATAGGGTCGACCTAAATGAACCAGAACAACCAATTACTAAACGAAAAGTACTTTCAGATATAGCCAGGCTGTATGATCCTATTGGTTGGCTTGCACCAGTAGTGATAACTGCAAAAATATTCATACAGAAGCTCTGGAAGGCAAATCTTGATTGGGACAATGAGTTACCAAATGAGCTAGTGGTTGAATGGCTAAAATTTAGATACGAGTTGAAACATATTACAAACATTATGATTCCACGGTGGCTTGGCTCAACAAAAGCTTCCAAACTAGAACTGCATGCTTTTTCAGATGCATCGAATGTAGCTTATGCAGCTGCAATATACCAGAGAACAGTGGACATAAATAACCAAATACATGTAAAGTTAGTAACGGCTAAAACTAAAGTCGCGCCAATTGAAAAACAGGTGTCAATCCCCAGATTAGAACTTTGCGGGGCAGCATTGGCTGCAAAACTTATTTATGAGGTTTCAGAAGTAATGGGTGTACCTAAACAAGATTTATATGCTTGGACCGACTCGACTGTAGTGTTGGCTTGGTTACGTGGGCCTGTTAATCGATGGGTTACTTTCGTGAGCAATCGAGTATCACACATTCATACGATCCTAGACGTAGAACAATGGGGACATGTGTCAACTCACATGAATCCCGCTGATTGTGCCTCAAGAGGCCTCAAACCAAACGAGTTAAATAATGACAAACTCTGGTGGAACGGTCCTAGTTGGCTCTCAGAGCGACTCATTAATGTAAAAAACGTAGAAGTAGTTGAGACACACGAAGAAGAAAGGATAAAATCATTTGCAACAATAAACGAGAATAACAATTTTGTGTGGATGAAATTTTCGGATTTAAATAAAATGTTAAGAGTAATTTCGAGATGTCGAAGGTTTCTTAAACTAAAATTGCCAAAAAATGAAAGGACAGCATTTTCTAAGTTCATTTCAACGGAGGAGATGAATCAAACTTTGCAAGTGTGCATTAAGCAAGTTCAAGAATGCGAATTTAATGAAGACGTTCATTCATTAAAAACAAAGAGTTATGTGGCAAAACGGAGCGCATTATACACTCTATACCCATTTTTTCACCAAAATGGAATTTTAAGAGTTGGTGGACGCCTAAATCTGGCTAATGTGAATTACGATCAAAAACACCCAATAATTATGCCCTCAAAGAACCACCTTAGTCGGCTTATTATTGCAGATGCGCATAAAAGAACAATACACGGTGGACCACAAATAATGATGAATTATTTAAGATCAAAATATTGGATACTAAGAGCACGTGATATGGCTAAATCATATTACCGAAGTTGTACAACCTGTTTGAGGTTTTCGAAAGCAGCAAACAACCAATTGATGGGTCAATTACCAGAGGCTAGAGTAACACCAAGCCGGCCGTTTAAGACTTCCGGAGTGGACTTCGCAGGACCTATTGACATAAAATATTCACCAGGTCGAGGAGCTAAATCCTATAAAGGATACATATGTTTATTTGTTTGCATGGTGACCCGTGCAATTCATCTAGAAGCTGTAACCGATCTATCGACTAAAGGTTTTATTGCTGCATTTAGGCGGTTTGTATCACGAAGAGGCCATTGTCAAGACATCTTTAGTGACAACGGTACTAATTTTGTAGGAGCAGATGTGATGTTACGGAAAATGTTCAACAGCGCTAAGTCTGAGTTACCTAATGAAATAGCCGAGATACTAAGCTTAGAGTCAACAAAATGGCATTTCATTCCCCCAAGGGCTCCTAATTTTGGAGGACTTTGGGAAGCGGGTGTTCGTTGTGCCAAAGCACATTTAAAGCGTGTCATAGGAAACAGTACTTTAACTTTTGAAGAGATTTCTACATTGTTAGCACAAATCGAGGCATGCTTAAATTCTAGGCCTTTGTCAGTTCTTAGCGATAATCCAGACGATCCTCTCCCCCTGACTCCTGGTCATTTTTTAATAGGGGAACCATTGATAAATATAAGTGATGTAGACTACTCGGACCAAAAGATAACTAACTTAGATAGATGGAAAATTATACAAAAAATGTTAAACTCTTTTTGGAAACGATGGTCGAAAGAATATTTAAGCAATTTAAATCAAAGAAATAAATGGTGTACTAAAAAACCTGAAGTAGATATAGGTGATGTAGTTGTGGTGAAAGACGATAATATTCCACCTGCTAAGTGGCTTTTAGGCAAAATAATTGAGAAACATGCCGGACCTGACAATGTGACGCGAGTTGTAACTGTAAAACATAAGGGAGTTTCTTTCAAACGTCCCGTTAACAAACTTTGTATACTGACTAAATCAAAGTAATTTCATGCATGTTGTCACGGTGGGCGGACAATTTAGCATTTTTTATTGAATACTAAACAATAATATGTTTAAATAAGTACCTAGGTTAAGTAAGTTATAGATTTAATTTGAATATTATTTTGTATAATTAAAGTTACGATAGTTGTATTACAACAAATGATTATAAATACATACCTAGATATTAAGATGAGTTACGAGTTTGAAGGACTAGTCCTTGGTGGGCGGAATGTGCAAAATGCTGGATAAGTACCTACCCAGTAGATTGCACTCTGTGCACTCTGCATTACCGACCAGTGTATTGTCAACTACCGTGAAAGTATGTTCATATATTTCGAGTAAATAAACGAGTGTTAAAACAAGTGTGATTTCATTATCATTTCTAACACACTCTTTCAAAAGAAAGCCTCGGTGACGATTCATTATTACATTCGGAAACACAACGCCAAATTTAGATTTTGGCCATTATTGGAAAAACTGAAAAGCTTAAACTTGTTATGAAGCAAAGATAATAGACATGAAGTTAATGCAAGCAAGTGTTTGTTATGATTTCCGCGACAGTTACGACAACCTTTAATGTGTGTTATCCTTCTCATACTACTGTATTTCATTTTCGTTTTCACTCTGCCGTAAACTAGCATACTTCGTACTATATTACTCTCTTTCATCTCCTCGCACTAACGTATACTGTCTCTCTCTAAAGCGTGCAGTGCAGGAATCCAAGATGGCGGTGAGTTGACGGGGCCTGATGTAATGTATTCATCTGTCATTATTGTCATCGATCGCGATCTGTCGTCTGACATTGGCATTTTTGGATCAAATAAAACAACGTAAAGTTTACAATATATTTATGTTTTGTATATTCATTTGTAGTGACCACTGTAATAAAAAGAGGATTTAAATTTCGATTTCTTCATTAGTAGGTATTTGGTAGGGTGGCCTTTTACATTTGAAACTGTTACACATGTACTGATCATCCTTGTATTCTATTTAGCTCCTGGCATTTTATTGGAATATTGTTCTAGATATATTTTTAATTTTTAAAATGTTAATTTGTATTACTGGAATCTTTATTCGTAATTCTAAACTTGCATCATTCCATAAATTCTCTATAGGGTTAAGGCGATACATCCAGCGCGGAGCAAAAAAAGGTTTTTCAACTGTATTGATTGAACATTTATCTAGTTGTTTGATGAAAAAAAAAATATTAAAAAAAAATAATTATTTGACTAAAAAAATAGCAAGGAAAGTGCATTTTTCGTTTTTTTCAACATTTTCAACACAAATGTTTAGTAATTAGGTATTTTTTTCTAATATTTTTAATTATAGGGTATTTAAAGAACAATTATTATTGTTCTAATTTTATGATGAGTTAGTTTTTTTTTTTTTAAGGTATCTGATTTTCGTAAAATAAAATTGTTTCAGAGTCCATTTCGAATTAAATTGTTGAAACTTAATCGCTCTTTCTTATACACATTACTTTTAAAAATGTTTTTTTTTTACATTTCTATACATATACGACACGTATTTTTCAATTAAGTGCTTCTTTTTTTTTTTTTCAAAAATTGCTAAAATATTATTGCAATTAATATTATAAAATCATGTATTTTCATTAAAAATCAATCATATACAAAGCGTACGTTTTGAAAATTTTAAATCAGTTCTCTCGGCTTTTTCGCCGAGTACGGACGTGTTTCTGTGACGAATTTTGTTGAGACGATTTTTCGAATTTTTTTCTGTGATTTAAAGAAAAATTTGAATTAAAAATGGGTTCCAATACAATTAAAGATAAAACGTTTACAAGAAAACACAAATGTCGTGACAAGAGGAAAAGATTTGATAATATAAATGAAGAAAGAAAAAGGTAAGAGTTATTTTAATACTTTCACATGTTTAACTACAGTGTGTTTCGGAACCGAGTATTCTTTTGCATATTATTATTATGTGAGGCGCAGAGCTTCATAGAAACTGAAACGACTTTACCAACCGGTTAATTTATTTTCTGAGTCATTTTGTTATCCAATAAATATGGATACTTGATGTTATCTTCATTGTTAGTGCGTTTTTTAAAATAAAAATTATATATATCTCTACCTACCCAAACAATTAACGTGTTTCAGGAAAAGAGAATTGGCTGCTCAAGGATGTTCTGCAGACGGGCATATTGTTTCCAGTACTTATGAAGCTGATAATGCAGAAAATTACAGTTGCGATACTCTTCATTCATCGGTAGGTATTATCATAAATTAAAACTAATAAAATTGATTATAACTAACTAGTGACTAACCATTACGCCATTTCGCTGACGGAGTAGCAGAGAGGATAGAATGTCACACTAATCTATCCTGGCATACTTATCTTGTTTTTCCATGTTCATCCATCTTGATGAGAAGATAAGGGGCATAAGCATGCACGCCAATTATTGTGACTTTTCATACGTCCACTTTCAAGCACTAGATTTGTTGTACTTCTAAATCCAGGCATACTCGCATCATATTTATGCCATGCTCTATAACTAACTAAATAACTAGCCATCACGCCATTTCTTCAAAGGGGTAGGCAGAGAGGATAAAACGTTATACCACTCTATCCTGGCACACGTAGCATGCTTTCTTCACAATTCGTGCATCTTCTCATGCGCGCACGCCGATTATTCCGACATAAGAACTCAAATCTTTATTTTACTTGAAGTTTTTTTTAGTTATAATATTACCAAACAATGTAATAAATCATTTAATTTAATTTATATACCTACTTAGTCAATTATCACTAACTTATTAAATATAGAATTCACCAAAACCTTTATTTGTGCTCCATGGTAAGCACTGTTGATTCTTGGAACACTATATATATATACATATATAATATTTCCTATTTTATTGTCTTGTGTACTGTTGGATATTGCAAGTACTATATATATTTTTATATTCTTTCAACATGTATCTGAAACAATACTCGAAGAAGATGTTGGATATTGTTTGAATGCAAGAAATAAAGAAGACGACAATCCTTTTTTTAGTATTAGTGGACGAAGAATAATTGATTTTATTCAAAAGTTATTTCGGACTGTGATTCAAGTTCATACAAAAAAATTTTAGATGCCAGACCTTACGCGGATCTAACTGTAGAAAAAATTGAGTGTCGGAATCATTTGCTTAGAAATTATTCCACAAAATTGCGCAATTTGACTTCTGATACCAGATATTTATTTATAGTATACCAATGCAGTGCTCATGCATCAATGGGTGCGGATAAGGGAAAGTAGTAGTAACAAGTAGTTTACAATCTATAACTGAGTATTTTTTCTGTTTTTCTTTGTCTAGCTAAATTTAGTGCTTTGACATCAATAAACACGTTATTATTATATATTTTTTAAGAGACAAAACAAGTATATTATATATTACTTACATTATGTTGTATATGAAAAAGTGTAGGTTCAACACAAAATATGTCAAGTATTAAATAAAATATGTGTGCTTTTTTTAAACTTTCTTTTTGCTTTTATATTAACTATAATAATAATAATTTGTTAATGTAATTTGTACCTGGATAAATATAAAATATTTAGTGTTGATAAAATATTTGTTTTATTTATTTTTTCATATCCACATTGATATATTTGATGTATTAAGACTAAGGAATAAATAATATTCCATACATATTTATATTGCAAAAGTAATTATAGTTTTCAAAAGTATCTATTGGACCTCAAATTCAAATTCATGACCATGCAGGTAAAAAAAAAACTCCCTTTTTTGTGAGTGTGCTTAGTGGGCATACTGTATTTTACTTCAACCGGCTTGATTCAGCCGCGCGCACTGCCGTCTCTTTTTAAAAACTCACAATACTTAAAGCGCTCTTGAGGTATATTTATATGAAACACATCGCTACATAAATTATCCATAATAATTACATGTATGTCTCCCGAGAGGCGTGGGGAACTGACGGCTGATCTCTTGGCTTGGAGGCAGTTTGTTGAATGCATAATGTGCTCCACATAGGGAGCGTATTGTAAAATGGTGATAATTATGCACACATTCAATATTTTTTTTACTTCTCTTTTTGCCAATGGATTACGAACATTATTTTAGTAACATTTTATTACAAACGATTCACTCTTACTGATTATTCTTCAAAACTATTTATTTTATTAGTTTTTAATCGGTTGGTGTGACGTCGCACAGCGAAACTCCACAATTTACAATTTCTACCAGAATTCTATATACTTTTATTTTGAGCTTGAAATGAAAATATGTATTAAGTAATGTTAAAAAAAATAATAATTTCAAACTTTTTAATTGTTTTTAATTTTTAGTTCAAAATGGGAAAACGAAAAGATAATAGTACTTACTATAAGCTCAGTAGAGTGGGAATACCAAAAAGGTAAAGATTTCATTATTTATTTCGGTCTTTTTAACTGGATTTACAAATTGAACATTATGTAAAAAATGTTTGCACCACAACAGAAACAGAAAAGAGTACCTAGTGATTAAAACAGGATAATTTGGCCAAATTCGCTTTTAAGTGGGTACACATTGGTGCCATGTAACAGAATTTGCAAGGTAATGTAACATGCAAGGTATCACAAGTTGAAACAAATTCTAAAACTCTGGACGTCAAGCGCGCGCATTACAAGTTGTGCGTGGAGCTATCCATCCATTTTAGGTTTTCGGTACGAACACAAGGGGTGCACAGGACTGTTATGTAGAGTAACACACATGAATACAAACATGAATGACAGCTAATGGATTGAAAATGAAAATTTCAAACTTTTAAATATGATGCATTGTCAGAAAAAATAACTGTTTTTTGTGTTTTTGTCTTAATGCTGTCAGAAAAGGCTTGAAAAAAAGTCAACCACCTGGTGTTAGAAACGGATACACCCAGGCATTTTAGATTGCATCAGTCTGCACCCAGCTTTAATAGAGCTAATAAACCCCGTCCTTTATGTTTTGTATGAATTCAATGACTGTACAGTGACTTTACTCTCAATTTTAAGCACTTTTACACTGGTCAGACTGAAAACAGTAGTCTCATTCGATAGCTATATTTATGCAAAAAGGGCCAAATTCAACAAAATAATGTATTTTTCTCAAACACTGAATTATCCCCTTGCAATCGCCAGCTTCTCAAATATTGTTCTTTTGTAAGGTAAAATATCCAATAGTATTATATCAGTTCATTTGTTTTTTTCCCCTTATCCCACACCTAATGGTGCATAGGCAGTATTAGTTTCACAATAATATTATAAAATTTTATATATAGTATATATAATAAATTCTATTTAATAGCATTATTCTCAAATTCAGTTGCAATTACATATAATGTACAATACTATATTAATTTAAACAAATACCACATTTTTAAATTCCAACTGATTTTGACATGAATATTCTGTTCCTAAAAAGAAACTTCGTTGAAAACATTTCAATCGTAGTCATTTGTTTTTGATTTAGGGTTTAAAAAAAAAAAGAAGATTGCTGAAACTTTAAAGTACAATTGGGAATGAATCTGAAACCTTAGACAAACCTTGCCATCTATTACAAACTACAATGGACATGGAACCATCGGAAAAACTTCATAAAATTGGAGTGTACTGAAAATACCAGAAGACTTGGGAACCCCTCAGAATTCAGATGCGCCAGATTATTTGGAAATAACAGAGCTCTTATTAGACACACTTAAATACTCTCCAACTTGTGACAAGGTATATAAAATGAGAATTGTATATAAATTTGTAGCAAGCACCCTACTATGATTGTTTCTAGTGGAAATTGTGGGGATCATATCGTCGAAGGAAAGGCTAATTGACATAACCAGCAATCTTTAAATTTTGAAGCCATGTTGGAATAATTGATGAATTATTTCTTTTAACAAAAACTCGATTACCAATTCTAGATCAAAAAATTAAAAGCCAAACACCAAGCAATTTTTTTGGGAAAACAGAATTCCGTTTGAGTCAAAATTTCCTTCTCTTCGGAAGGCTATAAAAACTAAATCATAAAAATATTTTTGTTTGTTGCTTTACATAAATTATTAGCCTTTCCGTCGTCAATATTATATGAAGGCCTGAAAACCAGACTGGATCAAGTGACATAAGAAGAGGGGGATTATCAAATATATTTATATCTCTTTGCCACAATCAGGAATGTATGAAATGCATTGTTTTAGCACATAAACCAGGTATTTTTTTAAATGTCACTTGTACCGGTCTGGATTTTAGGCAGATTGTAAAAAGTAAAACAGTTTTATTATTGTTTGCTATTTACAAGCAATTATTCTAAAAAACAAAGCAAATGGAATTTTTTTTTAAATTGTCTTTATAATATACAATGAGAAAAATTTTATGATAAGGGGGGGGACTGTGCTATCTAGTTTCTATGTATTATTTATTATAAATGTTTTAAAATTATATTTAAAGATTGACATTTTTGATAAGTCTCATAACTCTTATCCATTTAGATTGATGTGTTTATCAGTATAACATGTTTTCCTACACCTAAATACACTTATTCCAAAATCCATTATTCTTAATATATACCTTTGCAGGATTCTCAAACACCCTCTGTAAATATTACTCACGTGGAGTTTTGCAGACTTTGCCTTTCAGAAGTTGAATCCAATCCAAAACTGATTGCAAGTAATTGGAATGTTATGTCAAAAAAGATTCGGGAATGCTGTTCTATAACAGTACGTAAATCTGATGTATTAACGTCTCTTTGTGAGTCCTGTGCTATTTCTCTAGAAGAAGCGTATAAATTTAAAGAAATGTGTATTGAAAAGGACGCTTCTTTTAAAACAATCAACAAAACTTATTTAAAGCAGATGAAATCAACTAACAGCTCAAATACACAAATAGGAATCAAAACCCTAAATGAAATCATACCTGGAATAATTGCAAGTGATAAAACTACTACAAACATTCAGACTGAAGAAGACATTATTAATGTAACTAACAGATCATTCAATTCTGATGATTATATTGAGACTTATGAAGATATGCCTTTTGTATATGAAGATGACAAATATGTGTCTTCTGGTAAGAACATTATATTATTACAATATCAATATGTTATATTTTTTTAAATAAAGATACTACATATACATATAGAATGCATGGGTGTTTTGTTCTTTTTTTTAACAGCCTCCATTCGTTTACGACTGATATTGGCTTAGCAAAAATTATAGAAATCCAGGAACAATAAAAAAGAAACCACATATTTTACTAATGGCCACCATTAGTAAAATACGTTGAGATGCTACAGGGAATGGCCAGGTATTGACGCGGTCGCTTCATTGGTTACAGAAAAATGTATTCATGATTTACTTTTTACAAGCCATGAGTAGCTGCCGGCCTCGTAGCATAGTAATAGCGTAATAATTCGAGAGGTCACGGGTTCGATTCCCGTAGTAGGACAACATGAAATATTTCTTAACATGTGGTTTTCATAGTAATATTTCATTTGTGATACCTTGGACTGGTACTGAATCATAAGACTGATTATCCAACCTTCATGTAATAAAATTTATCAAAATGCACTGTAATTGGTGTACCAATGCAGTGCCCTATTCACCGTTAGATGCGGGTAATTATGGATAAGGGAAAGTAGTAGTTGTAGTAGTAGCTAGCTAGTATACCAGAACAACTGAGTCACGAACCAGGGACCCTATACTGGACTAAAAGTCGCATGCGACACTTCAGAATGGTGAGTGATCTACGGTACCATATCACTCGTCAATGCGACTTTCAGTCTAGGATAGGGCCCCAGAATGCAGATTTATTAACTGGGATTAAATCTACCTGGGATGTATGGCAGACCTGTTATTTTATATCCCTCTTATAAAACCTTTTTATTATTATTTGTGTTTGAATTTACATATATGACCAACTAAATCAATTCTACAGATTTATTTTCAAGCCGCATTGTACTACTGTGCAGTTTATGTTTGTAAATGTTGTATTAATGTGAAAAACAATTGAACATTTTCCACAATTTGTCTAAATGATATGCCTCGTTTGTAGATGATGAAAATGTCGAAGAAAAACGTTGTAATCTTTGTCCCATGGTCTGCTACAGCATATTTGAATATAAAAACCACATGAACTCGCACAAGAAAAAGGAAAAAAGTTTTCTGTGTTCCGAAATTGACTGTAATGTAAGCATGGAAACGTCATATCGTAGACTTACAGCGAAAATCCATTATGTGCTTAAATCGAATACAGTGTAAATTGCTTTTTAAAGTTATTCTTGAAAATGGTAATTAAAAAACCAGAATCTTTTTTGTTCTTTATTTTGAAATTACGCTTTTTACTGATATTTGAACTTAAAAATGCATTGTGCTCAGTACTAAATTTTAACACAAACATAGTGTATTTTCGCTGTAAGCCTTCTATATTGGTGTCAAATTCATTTTTTGATTAATATTTATTTCGTATTTCATAAACATTACAAAAACTTATTATAATAATAATTATTGGTATGCATATAATATTATATAATATTAAACTTAACGCTATACCTCACCAATTAAAAAGACAATCTCTTCCTTGAATAGTGATTATTCAATTTTTATCGTTTATAATATACATGTTTTTTTAGTTTAAATTTAAATTTATCCAAAATACATTTTTTAATACATATTCTCAACATAGTGATTTTAAATTACATCCAGTAACTTTTATGACCTGTGTTAGCAATTAAGAGGATGTAGGATAATATGACTCGCTCTGTTTTTCCACACAAATGTAGTCCACAACATTATTCTTATAATTATGAATTTAGCATTAGGGTAATTATTTTTTCATCTATAACTTCTGCGCTAAATTCCAGGAAGAAATTTGAGGACTATGTTTGTTTAGAGGTACAGTCATGAACCATATCCACCACAGCTACATTTACCATATTTATGACGGCAAGATTATTAGTTCAGAGAGGCTTTAAGCATTATAATAAAAAAACACAACTTTATGACATAATTATAATTGCTCTTTTGACATCCTTTTTAGGACTTGTTATTAATTTTAATTTTGTTTCCAGAAATCGTTTAAAAGTGTAGATCTTTTAAAGGGGCACAGAAAGAAAGAAAAACATTGCAATACTTACATTTGTGAATATTGTGGAAAGAACAAACATGTATCATCGAAAAACAGGCACATTCGAAGTCACAAGTCAGATTCTGTGAAGCGATGTGAAATTTGTGGTATAACTCTAAAATATCATAATTATAGGAGACACAAAGATACCTTCCACAGTCCCAACAGTACTGAACAATGTCCTCAGTGCAACAAACAGCTAAAACATAGACATTCGTTATATATTCACATAAGAAGGATGCATCCGAAAGTAAAAAGGAAAATATGTTGCAAAATATGCAACAAACAATTTTCATGTAATTATAACTTGCATGGTCATATGCGTCAACATACAGGTAAATATAAAATAAATAACGAAGTTTGGAAGAGAATATGGATATCTAGGCATTGACAAGGTTTTATGAACTATCATTTATTTATTGCATTAAGCGACTACTAACATGTATTACCACATTACCCTTTCTGCCTAGTATTTGATATCTATATCTGCCAATTATCAGAAGTTTTATTTATATAGTATAAAAAAATCACCACTTAACCCATCCAATGACAGGCCTGAAAACGCATAGATATTCATATTCTCTTCCTAACTTTCATCTCTGTTGAGTTATCAATTATTGAATGCCATCCCATAGTCCATAACATCAGCCACCTGGGCCTGCTCGTTACCATAGTCAAGGAAATGATAGAAGCTTGCCCTAGAAATAGGTACATTGATCGGGTGATTGGGGATGTGCGCTGTAGCAGCTACCAAGAGATGAAGGCTGGCGGGGGACAGAATTGCAGAATTCTGTAAATTTAAAACTGTAAAAAATGAGAGTTATAGCAGTCCTCGATTCTCTCTTTGAAATTCAGCACTAAATCGACGATTTTTTCACTTATTTATGTCGGTCAGAAGCGTGCTTGTATCATCTTATTTTTTCGTATTAATTTTTAAAGGAGAAAAATAAGACTATACAAAACACGCTTGAGAAGACAAAAAACTTAACACGAGTAATCCCAAAAAACAAAGCAACTAGAATCTCAATATATATGTATGTGTGATTTGTAGGTGAGATGCCATTCCAGTGCTCTGAATGCCCACAAGATTTTCGACACCGTGTGTCTATGAAGTTACACCAACTTCAGGTGCATAGCATTAATACATTCGACCGACCGGCTGAAGAAATTGTTAAAAAACGTAAAAGGAGTTCAGAGAGAAAAAGGAAATTAACCCTTGATACGCCAGATTCCTGAAAATAAAATATGTTTACACTTCTAACACTTTGTTTAGGTATTATACTAAATAAAATAAATCTATGAAACCAAAATGAAGGCCCATCCCAGTATATGATGAGAATGATGATATATGGATTACACAAACTGCCTCCAAGCCAAGCGATCGGCCGCCAGTTCCCGTGCGTCCTCCAAGTCAGGTTTATGTCAAGTAGTTCTGACGCAAACTGCCGACGGATTGTCAAGAGTGGACGTCCAGGGTGTCGATTATCTGATGGCTTGTAAAATAGGCAATCATGGTTGTCTCTCGGGGGCAAACATAGTAGGTATATAGCCCAGCCAGCCATAACGCCTTTGCCAGATGACATTAAATATCAAAGATTTCTGCGCCTGCTGTCTCACCTCTGTGTTCCTTACAAAGTTAATCAACTGCTTACCAATATAATATTCTCACAACTCAAGTCTCAATATATATTTTTTGAATGGTGTATGTTATTATCACAAGAAAGTTATTTATTGATATCAAAAAGATGTTAATAATTATTTAAGTATCAAAATATTTCATTTGAAATTACTGTTCAAATAATAATTATGGATATGTTTATGTAATGGTTACTCTTCTGTTTATATTCATATAATGGGCCACGTTAGCGTCACAACGGTAGCTATAGGGACATAGCATTGTATGGAAAAGCTTGCTCTTAGGGCTGTTCCTTACACTTCTCTCTTCCTTGGATATCACATTCACTAAAAAGCGCCGCAAGATAACTCAACCACAGAAAAGTTTTACTCACGACCGGATTGCAGTTTTCTTTGTCTCTGTTGAGATATCAGTATTGATGTAGGTACTAATTTGTTTATAATAAAGTATATAATTACTAAATATGTTTTGTTTTTTTAAATTTGATTTTGCGTTATAAAGTACTTTCTAACAGCCAGTTCTAAATGCCAAACCGAGATGGGTGAGAAATGGAGAGTTTGGATTATTGAAAGTAAATGGGCAGCTCATGAAGCAATGTAATATAGAATGTCAGATGATTGTGAGATATGTGTGTGAAAGAGACTGTGTGTGAGGGTGACAGAAGATGTACGAACGTGTGTGTGTATGTAGTATGTCTGCTGTGTGCCCGTCATTCCCAGTTAGAGCTCTGAGCAGCGTAGACAGTTAAACCGTGTATTATAATAAACCCGTCAATATTGTCACAGTCGTGTTTTACTTTTAAGCCCCCATACCAATACATCACAATGATAAATGGATGAAGTGTGTTCTGAAGAGGAAACCATGGAACACAATGCCCCAAGGATGTCCACCAATGCGATGGATGGGTTAATGGATTTTAGACTTTAGAAAGTTTGTTAGTAGACGAAATAAGGAGTGGAGGCCTATATCCTACAGTGGATCTACATAACTTTAAATAATTATGAGGAATCTAATAATTTGTTTATGATGTTGAAATAGGGATGTCGAAAGTTCCAAAATATATCGTATCGATATATTTTTCAAATATCGATATCGACACCGATAATTATTTTTTAAAATTTTGATTTATCAGTACGATTTTTGTAAGAGATTTTTTTTGCATATTCAGCCTGATCGAGCTTCCACTACCCAATTTTTTTTTCATATTGACCCCGTCGGGAATCGAATACTAATCCGAATAGGTATATTTGATCGGCTAGCACATCACTAAAATACGTCGGAAACCTGTTTATTGACAACCTGCGGTGCGATTCTCTTAAGGTTTTAGACACTTCTGCGCATACGAATTCAGTACAAATCGTAAGCGCAGTAGTTGGAAAAAATTAACAGAATCGCAGCGCAGGCAACGCTGTCAAATTATAGTCTGTGGTCAAATTGTCAAATTTTGAGAAAAGCTACGCGTGAGCTACGCCATTTACTAATATAATCCCGCGATATAATCTGTGGCTGCACCGGCCGCCGTTTTCTGAGTGTTCAGTTTTCTCGTTAATTACAAGTGGATAAAGTAATATTTTTAACATCCTAACGTGATTTTGTTTTACGAAGATACATAGTTTTTACCATGGGGGACATCAAATCGTTTTTGCATAGTTGGTGTGCGAAAAACAAACTTACCCCCAATTTTGAAGTTAGGGCCACCGGTAATGAAACGAATTGTACTACCTTTGTTTTCTATTACTGGCAGTTTTTTTTTCTAACCGATATTATTTTTGTTGTGCTGTAGGCCCTAAACACCGCCAAAGATTTCTATGCGAGGTTCGCGTGGACACTATATCTTATGTCGGCGTGGGAAACTCCACAACGAAGAAGGATGCTCAAGTGAACGCGTCCAAGGATTTCGTGAATTTCCTCTCGAGGGCTGGACATGTTGCTGCGGCAGACATTCCCGATGCCGGTGCCGACTTTCCTGCTCCCGAAGGAAATGATTTCCAGGATGCTAACGACATTAAACCTGCTGCTACTAGGCCTGTGTTCCAGGTAAGGTGTCCAACATTTTTTCTGTAAATATGACAGTAAATTTCGTGAAAATTGCGTATCCTTAACATCACACAATTGTTTTTACAAGATAGTATTAATCTACAAGAGCAGACATCCATAGCTAACAAATTATTCAGTTTCAAAAACTAAGAACCACGTCAGCACAACGCTACTACTACTATAGTAACTGTAATACTTATGTAAGATAAATCATAACAATGAGTACCTTTCTAATAAGTGTTTAGAAAGGGGGAAAATATATAACTACTTGGTACACTTCCACTTTTATTTGTTTGGCCAGTTAGAGCTTTCACCCTGTTACGGGCATCTTCAGACTGGTAACATGTTGTACAAGATAAAGTATAAATAACCATTTTCCAGAAGAAATTTAGAAAACCAGCATGGGTATAATCCAGTAATTTGTCTACAAGTATTTGTACACATTAAAAATGTTGCCAAATACAAGAGCTCGAGAAAGACAGTATGAGATTAAAAATGAGACAAAATACAAAAACTGTGTTGAAATAGCAGTATTGTAAGAAAGTGTAGGTAATGGAGGGATAAGTTTTATTATAGGGTCAGACTATATAAGGGCGACAGTAATGGTGAATTTGCAAATTTAAAGTGTTGAAAGGATCTGATATCCAACATGGAATTACACTATTTGATTATTTCACCGACGATATTTGGGACTCTTGATACCTATGTATAATAACAAACTATTTCAAATTACAACATTTTGAGTTTGTTCAAATACTTGTACACAAATCTGGATTTATCCCATGACGGGAGTAGGTATATATTTGATTTTTATATCTCTACAGAGATGAAGTGGTATTTTTTTCAAATTCGGGAATATGGATATTCAAGTGTTTACAGGGTTTATGACCTGTCATCGGCTGGGTTGGAATGGTGAATGTTGTAGTACGTCAAGTGGCCCCTTAACCCAGACAATAAACGTTTGAATATCCATATTCCCGAATTTGAAAAAAATTCCACTCTGTAGAGATATAAAAATCAAATATATATTTCAAATTAATTTTTTCACAACACACACATGCTTACATTCTTAATTGTAACGTCAGTCACAACAACTGGCGATGTTAATTTTTTTTTTTTTTTTTTCCAAGGCGGGTATGGGTCCCAGCGAGATGGGGGAAGCGTATAGAGCATATGGCGGAGACGATTCCGACCAGCAGCATGGCCGGCCCTTCACGTACATGGACCGACTGCAGCAAGCCCAGCGTGTGGAGGAGGCGGAAGATCTTGACGTGAATGCCGCCATCCACGGAAACTGGACTATTGAGAATGCTAAAAGCAAGCTGCATCAGTTCATGCAGTCTAATAAGATAAACTCCGACTACTCGTATAAGGCCGTCGGACCGGACCACACTCGGTTATATTTCTTTTAATCCCATTACAAATGATTTTATTGGATCGTTTTCACTTTGGAGAAAATAATAAAATAACGTCACCCTTCAGGCAAGATCATTAACTCCAGAAACATTGAGATAATCAGTGTTTGTGTTTATATTGGGCTTAGAAGAGTGATCAAATATTCACTTTTTTAGTGTTTTTCTTTAATTTATATATTTTATTTAAATAGGTGGAGACAGTGGCGTTTGCCTGTTAAACTTAATTATTTTTTTATCAATGGACAAAATCTTATTACTAATATAAGCTACTTACTGCTTTTAAACGTGCTGTGCTTGTGTGCGTATTAATAGTTAGATTTGTTTCATTCTTATTTTATATTGCTTTTTTAACATTAGTAACACATTTTTTATTGCCCCTGATTTTTTTTAAAAAATTTTTGACTCGAAATTTTTTGAATAGAAAAATTTAAAAATTTATATTTTTCTAGTTCTATTTTTGCTAGGAAAAAAGAGCCAGATTAGTGATTTTTTTTCATCTTGAATGATGACAATATTATTAAGAAATATAGGTACTTAAAAGTAAATCAAATTAATTGTAAATTCTTAGGACCTTAGCACCTCCGTGGCAGTGCTTAAACATACATCTACATTGCATTACTTTTTCATAACCATCTTTTAAAGTATAGAAAAATATTAAAGTATTTTTAAAAAAAGGTTTTTTGCTCTAAATTGGAGATCTGATCAAAGCTGGAGATGAAATTTAAAAAGTATATTTTTGTATATTTTCTCCATGCTGAAAACAATCTTAACACATGGAAATTCATTATTCAATTTGCCAGACTTATGGAATAATTAGAAATTCATAACAATGTTGAAAAGTATATTATTGGCCCAAGTTCTCAAAAAATGTATGTTTTGATAGCTCGGGTCATTCAAATCTGAATTTCTAATCATTTCAGTATTTTATACATTTAATACCCTATACTGGTATCTGGTATTAGTTCTATGGGGAAATGAACACTCTGAGTTGTAAGTAAATTCAGCTTTAAATGTTTATAAAAGCAACTGTGTTTTCTTTTCATCTAGAAATCACACTTGCTGAATTTTTACAACCAATCTCTCCTACATAAAGAATTTCACTTGGAATACTTTTGAAATAACTCTACAGTTTAGTACTGTAAGAATGATCGTGTGACGTGTTTTGTTTAAAAAAATTAAATTCTAGCCTTTAAATTTTAAGAACAAACTTATTTGATACTTCATTGGCAAATTTCATGTCCGTTAAATATTTACTTAATTTGTTCTAAAATATTCTAAATAAGATTTTTTAGACTATAGAAAACACTTCAAAAGACGAGATACAATTTATTTAAATTTTACATGAGACTTTGAACATATTTTTCACTATTTACATAAAAATTAATATTTACAAATACATATTGTTGTTCAATTATTATATGTAACAATACATGTTTTTCTTTTTTTTAAGTCTCCTCATCGGAAATAGTTATTCATGGAGCGACGAGTTATAGCTAATTATAACTTACGTTATTCTTTATGCAGGGGAGTCTTATTTAAGTTTTAATTCATGCAAAACAATTAAAATTCAGTATTTCAAACATTTTTATTTTGAATGCTTTTAAAAATAAAGACTCCTACCGTGTTCTACGAGTCAGAGTTTTAAATGATTTTGAATAGACATATATTTCCATCGCAAGAAAATGACTTCATTGGACTGTTTACCAATGAAGCCATTTAACAATTTTATTTTTACTAAAGCTGATTTTTCTTTACGACTCATTGTGTTATGTTTTCCCCATATCTAGGTAATGAATTGAGATTCTGTGCTGAGAATTACTACATTTCCTCACTGGTTAGTATAAATTTATACTATAAGGTCTCTGTATTCTGTAAACATCCATTGAGGTGACGGTGAAACGGTACAAACTTCCTACAGATCAGTCCAGAGGATGGACACTGAAATGTACTCCAAAATAACGGAAACACAAAGCCCAAAAACAGAAAAATAACCTCTAAAAACATTATCTGTAAAATGCAAGTATTTTATGTCCAGAAGAAACATTAACTCATAATTTAATATCACTCAAATGTGAAAAAGTATTCGACGTAATATTTTATAGGCATTTAATAGTGAATTAAAAATATTTGTATTCCAAAATTGTATGCTGTTAGTTATTGGTTTCGTTGATATAGTTATCACCACCAGAGTTGAGACAAACAACAAACTCCAAGGTTTGCGTTTATGGTGAATCTGTACATGCCTCATTATTATTATCAGCTCTTCTATGAAACACTTTCTGTCTCTCTTGCGCACATTTGTCATATGTAGTAAAAACGCAAGCAACATAGCAAGTTTTATGATGAACGTCACGTCTTATTCATCATGACTTTTGATATAACCTTCCCTGGACATTACTAAATGAGTTGAAAAAATAATAAAAAACACCGGATTTAATTTGAGTATCAAAATCTGAGCGTATTTTATACTGGGTTTATATGGGACATGAAAGAAGGCAACACGGCACGGTATGTCCCATCATGGCACGGATATGTGTGAATATACACTTAAAACTGCTTCAGGTCTATGGAAAAATTGACTTAAAATTTCTGGAAGATTTGATTTTTTAAATTTTAATTTTCAAAAGAAAATTTTTTTTTACAAAGAAATACACATATACATTTAAAAAAAAAACAAAAATCTCACCAAGGCATAGCCTGTTTGTGGGTATACTGTGAAAGTCAAACAGTATGCACGTGGCAAAGAGAAAAATAAAGTCATGTAAAAATGGAAAAATAACAGATAATGTAAACAAGATAGTTAAAAAAAAAGAATACAAGATATTGGTATCTTTATACCGGAAGAAGAAGAAGGGAAATAATTATAATATATAAAATAAAAAATGAAGTAGATTATGTTATTGTTATGGTCTTTATAGTAAGAATGATTCTACCTTTACACTATGTATCCAACTTTGTGTTAATTGTAAAGATGAAAAATTTGGAAAATTTGATAATGCCATTTTATTGTCAGTTAAAAAATAATTAATTAATTGGGGGCAATAAAATGTGCATGTCTATGAGCAAGTCGTGATTTACAATGATTGAAATGAATTATTCAACCTAAAAAACACCCTTCTAACAATCTATAAAATTTACAGGAGCTTTTGTGCTGAGATGAGTCTGTATATCAAGAAACTTGGGCGTACTGTGACAGGTCGTGAGACGGCTTCCAACAAGCAGACAGCCTCCAAGTTCTGCGCCTTGTCTCTGGTACGGCAACTGTTCCATCTCGGAGTCATCGAGCCTTTCAGCGGAACACTGAAGAAGGAGAAAACCGGAGATCAGATGAAACCATATCCAGTGAAGATGTCTCCACAGCTTGAGAATGAATTGAGAGATACTTTGAGTGGTGAGTCAAGTTTTTTACTTTATTTGTATCTTAATACAGTAATGCACCGTTTTTACGTTCTTGTGCTTCAAAAATAGTCATAAATTATGGAAATGAGGTTGCTGGTTTGACTCCCGACAAGGTCACTATGAAACATTTATTTCAATGTGGTTTTTCACATAAGAATAATTAAATTGGAATTTGTAAGAAATGCAATCAGTGATGTCGCCGATCACATATAAATTTTTCTTCTTCTTTCATCGCGTTCGCTCCTATGTGGAGCATGTGGACATCACTATATCAATTTTTACATAACCCAAAGTTATAAAACCAAAATAATCATATCTCGCATATTAATTATCCGAATTACAAACCGATTGTAATTCGGATAATTCGATTTTATTTTTCTGCATTCACGGAAAATTCCATGCTCTTAGCCCATTTTGAGTAATTAATAAAAAAATATCTTTGCATAATAGCAAAAAAATTAATGTGTATAATATAGTATGTTAAACTCTTCAAATTCTTAAAGGAGGATTTAATAGCAGACCAGTGTTATCAGCTAGGGTCCTCATGACCCACAATATATTAATTAAGATTTCCAGCCTCATTTATTTTGCTACATCTATCCAGCTCTGGGCGTGGATCCGGTGTACGTAGACTCCAACGCTCCCACGGGCTCGCCCGCCCAGCCACTGCTGCGGCCTGCCGTGGTGGAGCAGATGCTGAGCGTGCGCCCCGAGCCGGCAGGCGTGGTGCCCTGGTCGCCCCCGCAGCCCAACTGGCACCCCTGGATGGGATGCAACATCGACGAGGGCCCCCTGGCCACTGCCTCGCAGGAGGAGCTCTCGGAACAGCTCTCCAGCGAGAGTATAGGGACAAGATGCAGAACAGCACGCTCCTGGCGGTTAGTGATTGTGTTTTTTTTTTTAGATCTGTAGTATATTTTTTACACAGTAGGGTGCTTTCAGACTGGAACAAGTTGTCAAGCCTAGTTGTCCACTCCACTACGGTCAACCAGTTCAAGAACCGTTTAGCAGAACTGAAGATGGCGTTCTATTACAGCCCTGTCATCCAATTAGATTAATTCTGATGTTCTATGAAATGTGGCTTTCCTAAGCGCAAACACCTCGCACGTTGTTATTTTTGCCATCTATGGAATCAAAATCTTAATAAACTTGTTCTAATGAATTTATTGATAGCTAAAATAATCATGCATAGCACAAACTGAAATTTTGTACTTTCGTTTATAGTTTTATTAATTCAATGAAATCTGGTGATAGTATATCTTATTTCTATTTCTAAGAAGTATCTAATTTCACTCTAAAAATTTTCTTTGTTGTGATGGTGTTGGGACGTTATTTGTTATTAATTACTAACTATTAATATTTTTACCCAAACAGAGCAGTATCAAAGAACGTGAAGAGTTGCCAGTGTTTGGCATGAGATCCACTATCATGGAAGCTATTAACGACAATCCTGTCATCATCATCAGAGGTAATACGGGCTGCGGAAAGACTACCCAAGTTAGTATTATTCTACCTAAATATTTGACTATTATCTTACCGTGTATTTCTATTTCTACATTTTCTATTTCAACTTGTAGGTGTGCCAATTTATCTTGGATGATTACATCGCTAGTGGGCAGGGGTCGTGGTGTAATATCTGTGTTACTCAGCCTAGAAGGATTTCTGCTGTTTCGGTTGCAGAGAGAGTTGCGAATGAACGCTGCGAAGACCTGGGTCAATCCATTGGGTGAGCCCCGGTTAATTTTTTTGTAAAAATATCTTGATTTCGGGCGCAATACTTGTTTCTGAGAAAGAAGTAAGTAAAAAAAGTTGTCGAAATTTGGTTTTTTTAATGTTGAAAAGTTATTTTTTTTAAATAATATGCTGTCCCCTCACTGGAATGTCCCGAGCCGAGTGAAGCAATTTACATTTTTTTGTTATAAATATCTACATCAGATCAATATTAAATAATAAAGTAAAAAGTCAAATTACACTAAAACATTTATCATATAATACTACTACTTTCCCTTATCCGCACCCAATGGTGCATAGGGCACTGCATCGGAACACCAAGTGCAGTGTATCTTGATCATTTTAATACATGAAGGTAAGATGATCAATCTTACGCTTCAGAACCAGTCCAAGATATCACACATGAAATATATTAATATGAAAATCACATGTAAATAAATATTTCATGTTGATCCCCTACGGGAATCGAACCCGCGACCTCATGCACGGTAGCCAAATGCGCTACCACTACGCTACGAGGTGGACAAATATCATATAATATGTGCACATATAAAAATACTTGTTCTCCTTCTTGTCCTGATACAAGCCTCAATTTGTGCACAACCCACCTATCCACTGTCATCTTTTTTATAGCTATTTTAGTCAGCATTGTGGTGTAGCGGTAGCGCGTTGGGTTGCCATGCATGAGGTTACCGGTTCGATTCCCGATGCGAGTCAATGTAATATTAGTAATATAGTAATATTTAAATACTTTAAAATATTTCACATGTAACAAATGATCAAGACTCATTGCATTTGGTGTACGAATGCAGTGTCTCATGTACCATTGGGTGCGGATAAGGAAAAGTAGTAATAGTTTCTCAAGTGTCCTGATGAACAATGGAAGTAGGTTGTACATTTTACTAGAATTTTAACTTTTTACATCGCATCGTTCTTTCTTATTCAGGTATTCAGTTCGCTTCGAATCCATGCTCCCGCGTCCCTACGCCTCTGTCATGTTCTGCACCGTGGGTGTCCTGCTCCGCAAGCTGGAGGGCGGCCTGCGGGGCGTCTCCCACGTGCTGGTGGACGAGATCCACGAGCGGGATGTGAACACGGACTTCGTGCTGGTCCTGCTGAGGGACATGGTGCACACCTACCCTGACCTGAAGGTGATCCTCATGAGCGCGACGGTGGACACCACATTGTTCAGTCGCTACTTTGGAGACTGCCCGGTTGTGGAAGGTAGGGATCCTAAATTCATAGATTTGTAACGCGGCGCGTGAAGATCCGAATACTTTCTCACTCTAGTACACGGCCCTATCCCGTTCTGCGTTACGAGCCAATCCCAGCAGCCGAAAGGAGGAGCCCCAACGACTCTCCCATTACTTCACCCAAAGGGCCGCGCTAGCCCTATATAAGATCACGCACGCCATTCAAGGACAGGCCTCTCAACTAACCGAGTATCAGGAACCTATGGTCCGGCTTTGGTAAAGAAACCTGCGCTTCTAACACGGAACCTGTGGTCCTGCTACATAGCAAAGTGGCTTTATTATTATTATTATTATTATATAATAGGCAGGCAGCTTTTGCTGGTGCGCCTATAATCTCTTGTACTGCTTCTTGTCTGCCTTCTGCATCTAGTTTATTTATCTGCATCTGCATCTGCATTTAGTAGACAATCGAGGAGTGTGGAACCAGTGGTCCTGCCCTATAATCCAGGCGGGCAAGCGGTACGGAACCAGTGGTCCTACCATCGCGCCAACGCCCGGCTCAGCCCAGTACCAGTGATACCAGTCCGATCCGACGGTACCGGAGGGCTGAAGATTTAGTGAACTCCCGCAAAACCAGTAACCGTGTAGTTTATTGTGTAATCTAACCCCCCCCCCCCCACCTGTACATTGTTATCTGTTAAAATAAATAAATATCTCAAACAGTATACGTGTGCATTATAGATTTAGTTTTCTTATTGACTTTTACTTTTTATTAAGATATCTCGACGGAGGAAAAAAGTTTTTTACAAGCTTGGGAATGTAAATTATATAAGCGTTTAAAGGGTTTACGACCTGCTATTGGCTGGGTTGATGGCACTTGACATATCGACCCTTCGAGCTACAAATGTACTATAAGCCAAAACTCATTTAGGCCAAAATGGCTTTTACGATATTGGTTGCTAGAAAGGTTGTTAAGGCCATTTTGGACTAAATAAGTTTTGGCTTTTACTACATTTGTTGCTCAAAGGATCGATATATCACAACATTCCATATTCCTGAGTTTGGAAAAAGCTTTTTATCTGTAAATTACAGATTTATGTGGAAGTACTAGAACATACTCAAAATGATGTTTGACTAAGGGGTAGGCATAGAGGATATAACGCCACACTACTATGCCCTGGCATACCCGCTTTCAAGTACTTGTACTTGACCATGCCATGTCTTTTTCGGCCTTCACCCAGGAATACTTGCATCATTAATTATTTTACCCGTTCTTTCATCATTCATTTGCTCTACATGAGCGAACTATTGTAAAAGACCTTTCTTAATTTTGTAAATAATGCTTATCTCAGCCTTGCATTCTGCTCTAATTTCGACATTTGTACACCTCTCCTACATAGTTTTACGTAAAATCAATAATTTGAGTGTGTGTTTCCAGTGCCTGGTCGCATGTACCCAGTAGACCAAATGTTCCTCGAAGACTGTGTCGAGATGTGCAACTTCTCCCCGCCCATTGACACCCGCAAGCGCAAGGGCGGCTCCCGGAACCAGGACGATGATGAGGAGGAACGAGGAGCCCCCGAGGAGGAGGAACAGGACCTGAACAAGGCGCCGCTCGGCCCGCAGTACTCCGAGCACACGAGGAACTCCATCGCCAGGCTTAGTGAAAAGGATGTAAGTCGGAATTCGTGATTTATTCTTCTTTCGTCGAGTTCACTCCAATGTGGAACAGCTGTTTTGGTCGATGGTTCTCTGACAAGTTCTTTTTCGGTAATTTTTTTAATTATTTTCTACATTAAATCGTCTTTACAATTTCAAGTTTGAAGACAAACTGCAAAATCAATGCTCAGTTAGTTAGCGAGAATACGACCCCTTGTAGTAGTGCAGTAGTGTGTCATTGAAAACCCTTAATAGGTTAATTTTGAAAATCCTAGAGCAAATAATTTAATACTTCATGCCCGTGAAGTATTGAATTAACTTGTACTAGAATTTTAAAAATTATATTTTGTCAAAATGATCATTCTTACAGATTTACAGCCGTAAGTCCATTTATGAGAGAAATATATTGTTTTCAGTTTTAATGTACTTTTACTGTCTGTTTTAGTAGTGACTGGTTTTTATGCAAAAAACCACATTTAAATCAATATTTTGTATTGACCCCATTACAAATCAAACCTGCGACTTCATTCATGGTAGCTTAACGCACTAACCACTACACAAGCAAATTATGCATGCTAATTACCATAGTTTGAATAATTTTGTTTAGGTGAGTTTCGAGCTGATAGAAGCCCTGCTGAAGCACATCAAGGGCACCAACATCCCCGGAGCTGTGCTGGTCTTCCTCCCCGGCTGGAACCTGATTTTCGCTCTGATGAAGCACCTGCAGAACCACCCCGTGTTCGGGGGCACCGACTACCAGATCCTGCCGCTGCACTCCCAGCTGCCGAGGGACGACCAGAAGAAAGTGTTTCATGTTCCGCCACCGCACGTTACTAAGGTATTCAATTTTGATTTTTCGTACATTACTCAATACATTCAACATATTATTTTGTAAATCCTCAATACGTTCAACGTATTATTTAGTTAATCAATCGCTGAAGAAGGCAACTCACTCAGTAGAGACCCATGATAGCAAGTTGGCCTCAACTCACTAGAAATATCCGTGTCGAGTCAAGACAGTGATAGAACAATATTATAATACTGGCTTAATTTGCCTTATCCACACATGAATTATTTTTTGTTAACAATGCATAATGATTGACTTTTGATTTTGAATTTTCCATTCAGTTCGATAATTGGTTTCTTTCCAGGTGATCCTGTCCACCAACTTAGCGGAAACATCGATCACCATCAACGATGTGGTGTTTGTGATCGACTCTTGCAAGGCTCGTATGAAACTCTTCACTTCACACAACAACATGACCAGCTACGCCACGGTCTGGGCCAGCAGGACTAATCTCGAACAGGTATAATTACAAACCAGCTAAATAAAAAAACTTTGTTTTTAACTACTTTTTTATTAATCAAACTCACGACCGGTTTCGAGGCAACACGTGTCTCTTTTTCAAGGGTACAAGGGTGGGTACACATGATACACTAATGTCTCCCTTTGCAATTTTCCAGCGTAAAGGCAGGGCGGGTCGTGTCCGCCCGGGCCACTGCTACACGCTGTGCTCCAAGGCCCGCTTCCAGCGGCTGGACGAGCACCAGACTCCGGAGATGTTCAGGACGCCGCTGCATGAACTAGCGCTCAGGTAAATAATGCCGTGAAGACAAAAAAAAAAATACTTATATAATTGTTATTATTTAATTTTTGGCGAGCAGCTTATGATATGCCTAAATCGGACAGTTAGTTAGATTCAAACTTTAGACAACTAGTCGAGTCCATTCCACACTATTCACAATGACCAGCCCGTTCCAGCTTTCAACCACCCTGTTGCTCAGGAAATGCTTTCGTGTGTTCTGATCAATATAATAAATATAAATCGTGGTTGAACGTGATATTGATTCATTTATAACATTTTTGCATCCAAATAAAGGAGGTTGTATAATAATGAGGCATAATAAACACAAATTGTCGACGCTTAAATAAATCCCCTAGGAAGTGTATATTTTTAGAAAATTTGTATGGAAACGCCCCTTCTAGTGAATTCTTGTTCGAAGCATGTACAAGTCTAATTTTTAGGCTGTCAATTTTAACTCCGAAAATTCAGCTTTTTATTTTAACTAAATTTATTTTTAAAGTGTATTAAGAAATCATTATTTTATTCCACCCATACAATAACAAATAAGTTGGTATTTTTTTTTAGTACAATGATTTGATGAAATTAATGGATCCATAGCGACCATGTTTGTGATTTTAATCTAGCGACCAACAGAGTGTTAAATTTGCTATATTCTGTGATTTCCTTATTTCAGTATCAAGCTGCTCCGGCTGGGAGCGGTGGGCCAGTTCCTCAGTAAAGCCCCGGAGCCTCCACCACTGGATGCCGTGATCGAGGCTGAAGCCGTCCTCAGGGACCTCCGATGCCTGGACTCGGCTGACCACCTCACTCCGTTGGGGAAAATCCTGGCCAAGTTGCCTATAGGTAAGGCGCCTTATCCTTCTGAACATTATCTACAAAAGTTTAGTCGATTTTTAATAGGCTTGTGAACACTGTGAATGCAGAAAAAAACAAAAAAAAAAATAGGTTTAAAGTTTGAGATCTGTGATGTCACTGATCGCATTTAAATTTTTACTGTTACATTACATTTTTACATAGGCTTGTTATACATAATTTTTCTTCAGTGGTCGGTACATAATCTTTCTCCCTCCCCAGAGCCCCGCCTCGGCAAGATGATGGTGCTGGGCGCGATGCTGATGTGTGGAGACGCGCTTGCCACCATGGCGGCCAACAGCAGCACCTTCCCGGAGATCTTCACGCTGGAGGCCGGGCGGCGCCGCTTGTCCTACCACCAGAGGGCCCTGGCTGGGGATCGCTGCTCCGACTATGTAGCCATGCTGGTAGCCTTCCAGGTACGTAGAGCGAACTAATAGAGGCGGCCAACTGCAGCACTTTCCCGGAGATCATAACCATCTCAGTTCCAAAGATTTTTATGGCCAGAGGGTGTGATAGGTGCTGAAATTCCCCGGGACTTGTCACAACACGGGAAAGTGCTTTATCTCTTAAAAGCGTTTTTTTTGTGTATCGAAATGTTTAAAATACATTGATGCTTGGGATGCAGTGCAAAAGTGTCTTCATGACCAACCAAAAACCTTCTACCAGGAAAGCATACGGAAGCTTGTGGCTGGACCAAGCGAATTGATCAAGGTGGAGACTATATCTTATTTCTATTTTAAAGTTGTAGTACAAAAAGTGTAAGTAATTTTTGATACGCTGTAGTATTAATGATGCAATTGTCATTAGATGTGGGAACACGAGCGTGAGAAGGGCGAAGATGCTGAGATCCGCTTCTGCGAGTGGAAGGGCCTCCAACTGCCGACCATGAGGGTCACGGCCGAGGCCAAGTTCCAGCTGCGCTCCATCCTGGTCATGGGCGGCTTCCCTGAGGAGAGCTTCTCCCAGCGGCCGTGGGACGCCCGCGGCCCGGACCCCAAGCTGGATCAGGTCATGGCGCTCATGTGTATGGGGCTGTACCCCAACGTCTGCTTCCACCAGGGCAAGAGGAAGGTAAATATCACCACCGTCTTTATTGGTAATCTAAGTAATTCTAGTTATCAAAAAATATCCAGACGTGATAGCAAAGAAATAAAAACAGGTAATACATATTTGGCACGTAACTTATTCATCATATTTTTATTCAAAGGAGGATTTCACAGTAGACCAGTGTAATCGATCATAATAGATTTGTTATGTGATCAGTGGACTGATCATCAACATCATCAACGTAGAAACAATACCACCGCCCAAATGCCAATAAATGAATTTTACAAGGGAGTCAAAAAACATTGGACGCTTTTCGTTCTTCTGACCGATACCTAGTGTTAGGTTAATATGGGAAATGGGCGGTATTTCAAACAAAATTTAATCAATGTCAGTTGGCTGGTATTACTTCTTTGTCTCTGTGCACGTCAACCAGCAGATATAGGTAGGTATTAGGAACTAAATAAACAGATATGGGCGGAATTTGCTTTTTCTATAAAATATAATAAAAAAGTGATTTTTTAACTGAATCTCACTTAGGCAGTATTGTTTCTTCCTCGACGATATATATTGTCTACATGTAGATAGACAAAATTTCTTTTACGTAATTCTACACACTTGTTAATATTTTGTAGGTTTTGACAACCGAAAGCAAGTCGGCTTTACTGCACAAGACATCTGTAAACTGCAGTAACTTGGAACAAAAGTTTCCTTCCCCATTCTTTGTGTTTGGAGAGAAAGTGCGCACACGAGCTGTTAGCTGTAAACAGACCAGTATGGTGGCTCCACTGCACCTTCTACTCTTTGGATCTCGTAAGGTAACTCAAAATCAGTACTCCTACATTACTCCTAATCCATTTTAATGTAATAAACAATTGAATCAGAAATTTTGTTGGATTTTTCCATTAAGAAAAGACTGCACCCAGCAACACTCTCATCATACATTCTTTTAGCCATTCTTTCATCATTCATTTGCTCCACGTGTCGCAATTTTATTGATAATGCTCATCAATTTTGTCATTATCTTACATTCATAGTGCCTGGAGATTGCATTTCAACAGCATTCAGTCTACTTTCACCATTTTTTATATGATAAATGAAGGGTCCTACCGCACGAAATTTTTATTCTTTTCTAAATCGCTTGTTTCTTTAAAAGGTGGAGTACCAAGATGGCGTGGTCACTCTGGATAACTGGATTAACTTCGATATGGACCCAGCACAGGCTGCCGCCGTGGTCGCCCTGAGACCTGCTATAGAAGTATTGATAGGCAAGGCAGCCCAAGATCCAGAAACAGTTCTCGAACCAGATCCTGTAGATTCTAAGGTCAGTTTAGTATTTTTGCCAACGATTTAGAATTAGGGGTGATCAAAGTAAGAAGGCTGACATAAATCCTCAACTTTAAACATAAATGCCATAAAAATGTTTAGTTTGATTTTTCCAACAATTTCAAGATCAAAGTTACCTACTTCTAGTATTAAGATGGTGATTATGTAATGGAAATCCAGCAAGAATTTTGTTGAAATTCTGTTTATTTTTATGTAATTAATATTTGCTTACAGGTCCTGGAGGTCCTTAAAAAATTATGTCTGATGAATTCCGGTGATTTTGGAATACAACGAGAAGCCGCCGCTATGAAAGTACATAATAATGTAAGCTTACCATATTTTTTCCACACTAAAATATGGACCCTGGATTTTTCAAACCCTTGAAATCGTGGACTTTCCGCATAATTAATGATAGTCTGGTAAGCCCTATCATATAGGTGTATAAGTGTATTTAATTTAAATATTCCCAAATGATTGCTACTATGGCAAAACCCACACAAAATGTAATAATGCAAGTTAACACGTCCCGTTACCTGACACTCCACAAATTTGGTTAAAAAGTTTTTATTTTACCATATTTGATTATGATCTCTCTTATTTTTATTTGGTGATTTGAAATATTAAAAAACACGTATTGTGGTAAGGTCTGTGATTGAAATAAAGCTAAATAAAAAACAACAAAATTGATTTTATTTTATATCTACTTAAAAAGATGTTGACGTGCACTATGAAGCTGCATAATGTGTGTAAAATGACTCTAGGGTGTCCTGGATTATTTAGGAATGTCTTGAAAATTGACACATATAAAATACAATGTGTCATAGAATTAGGGTGCGAATTAATCAGTAATTTTCATTTGTGTCTGACGGATTCAGATATTATTTTGATAACAAGTTAGAACTAAAGTTTTTTATTAATGGGAGTAATAAAAAAGGTATGTTTTATAAAGAGAGAATTATTTTAACACCCTTATACCACACATAAACAAAGATTCATTTAACTCATCCCGTAAGTTTGATAAAAAATATCAAAAAAGATAACATTTAACTAATAAAATACTTCTTTTATTCTGCTTACTTAGTAAACTCCGATAAACGAGACATCACATTATACCTATCTACTCTAATTAAATTGAAAGTGCATAACATTTTTATGTATAATATATTTATTGCCTATTTCTCAATTGTTTTATGATCCCATATTTGGGAAAAATAAGACTTCCAAGAGATAAAAACATTCTCAAATTTATGGGAAAATTTTACAATTACTGCCGACTCTGTTAAGGAAAAGTAAAAAGCCTTTTTTACTCTGGTGAAAATGTTAGAATTCATAATATTACGATAAAAAGTAACAATTTTTTAAATACGTGGCTGAGAAAGCTACGTGTCATTTTAACTTACATTATGTCAAAAATATCTTCATAAAAACATAACATTGCCTTTAATTCTCATATTTTATCTAATATAACTAAAACCTTTCATAAAATTACAATAAATAGAAATACATATTGCACCACGAACTCTAAACTGCACTAACTCAAAAAAGTCAACTTTTGGGAAATCGCAAAAAAAAAAAAATTCAGTTTCTGTTTAATTGAAATTACATTTTTTTAAATCATATATCTCTGTGTGAGCTATAACGTGTTATTCTCAATTTCGACGAACCAAGAATTACTGTAGTATAGTATTCATGGTACAATATGTATACAGTACGTCTCTACGATTCCGAAAAACGATATTGGATCCGGTAAAAATCAAATTACTTTTTGGCCCATTTAAAATTCTATAAAAATATAAATCATTTAACAACCCGTTCTATCCCTAAAACAAAACTTTTGTGACGTAATATTACTTTAACTATCATGAGGATAAAAATAATATTTTTCCCTTTTATCCTTCCGTACAATATCTATATGATCAATCTACAAAAAAATTTGAAGATTTTGAAGTCCATAGGGTTTTGATTTTTTGAAATAAACTAAGTGCAAATCTTGATAATTTACTACACGAAGATGATTAGATATTAAACCACAAATGAATATAATATGATCAAGACAGCAAAAATTTGAAGAATGAAGTCTTGAAAACCATTCAAAGAAATTTAAAATAAGCCAAAAAAAATTTATTTTTGGAAGATAGGACATAGTTTTTCGGGACCGTTAATGTGATTACAAAATAAATAAATTTGATGACGTGGAAATACTTTTTACATAGTGTAATATTGTGGCGATGGTACATTCTTTTTGCACCTTCCTTTTATATTGGCGAGGACTTGTTCTGGTGGTCGGTTGAACATATTGACATTGTGAACTTGGAGTCGATGTTGCTTCATGGTCACGCGGTGTCGGAACTCCTGCTGGCAGTCAGGACAGCGGAACGGCATCTCGCCTGGAAGAAAATCAATATTGGAGTTAGAATTGATATAGAAGTCCACCACATTTAGCAATCATATTGTATTCTCACTATATTCAGTCACATATTTCTACAACATTCTGTTATACCCAAGGAGGCTGTGCTTTAATAATAATACGGAGAGAAAAGGAAAATGAATGGGGATACTTCACTTTACGTGGTAGAGCTGTCAAAATTCCACAAAAGTTTTTACCCTCTGGATTATAGAGGTAAAACAGGTAAAACATAGAAATGGGCAAAGCTGTGATTGGTTGGATTTAAAAATCTTAACCTACTGTATAAATTTCGCTTTTTAAAAGGTATTTGACTTTAAATTATTTTATTAAACCCAACCTATCATTAACCTACTGTATAAATTTCATAACCTATTATAAAGGATATTGCTTTTAAATAGCTATTTGATTTAAACTATTTTATTAAACCCAACCTATCTTAACCTACTGTATAAATTTCATAACCTATTATCTATGGATTTACCAATAGACTAGTCCTCATAAAAGTTACCACGTACAGTGAAGTATCCCCAAATGAATCATAATGACAGCGGAATTACCTGATAATAAAAAAATATTTAAATGAACTTTTCCCAAGTTGTAAATATGAGTGTTATAATGAGGAGACCATATTGGTGAACTAAATTCCATTTGACTTCTAACAAGGGAGCAATACAGAATTTGAATAGAATCCTCGAAATGAAGCCCAGCATTCCCCCACATATTCCCACTAGTCATAATAAAAGTAATATTTACCCGTGTGCGAGCGCATGTGACCGCGCAAGTTGTATTTACAGCTAAATTCCTTGTTGCATATTTCGCAAGCAATCTTCTCCAGAGAAGTATGGACATTCCTCATGTGCCGATACAGCATTCTTCCATTCTTCAATTTCTTTTCGCACTTGGAACATTGCATTGGTCCTGTGTTGCTATGGCGTATTCTCTTGTGCTCCCAGTACCCACCGAAGGAGACAGACATCTTGCATTCAGCACACCACTTACGATTTAAATGTCTATAAATGTGCGTATTTATGAAGTTCTGTTTTATTAATTTTCCGCAGTACTCGCAAATACAGTAGCTAAAGTGATTTGACGCTTTTCTGTGCAGCAAAATACCCTTTTTTATCTTTAAATTCCTCCTGTAAAAAAATGTATTTAAAACATTAAATTTTACATCAAATGAAAACCACTTAACAGTAAACCATTTCAATGTTTGGAGGAAATTATTGTTCCATGAAAAAAGAGAAATTTTGAATAGATTTTTGAAATTGAATAAATTTATTTACGTTTTAATTCCGCGAAGACAAAATTTTGTCAAAAAATTACTTTACGTAATACGTAAAAAAAAAATTTTTATTAAAAAGAATATTTTGTATTCATACTCACCGTGCAACCAAAAGCTGAGCAAAAGTATTTGCTTTCAACTATTTTGGAGGTATGCGAGGTCTTATGTATACTGTATTCTTTACTATCGTAACATATCTTCGGACAAGATTCACAGTGATATTCTTCTTTAGCTTTCGGCTCTGAAATAAAAATTAGAAATTTGAACAAAATACTTTTCATAAAATCAATTTCAACTATTGAATAAAGTAGTAATCGAGCTACTGTCCTTACCGTAGTACACGGGTTCCATATCTTGGGGATATTCTGTATCAGAATATTCATCTTTAACATCAGCTTTAGAAGGATCCCCATCATCATTGCATTCCGGAATGTCAATATAAATGAAATCTTTATCTTTAGAAAATATATCTTTACTGTGTGGAATGTTTATAAAATCATTATCGGAACTTTCTTTTTTACTAGAAGTGTCAAATTCCTGTTTTTGAGAATCAGAAAAACAGCTCATTTCATTTTTAAGTTTTAATTCGTATAGAGATTCATTTTCTTCTTTGATTTCATCAAATATTGTAGAACTGTAGCTTGTGCTGGCGAAATCTTCAAATTTTTTCTTTCCATTTATTCTTTTGAAAACATTGTTACTTTCAATACACATCTTTCTAAATGTATGAGCTTCCTCTAAGCACGTTGCGCAAGTAAAGCAAAGTGATTTGAACTTGTCACTTTTGAGAACTTTAATAGAACAGCACGCCATTATTTTTTTCGGCAGCTCGCCGAACTCTGCCCAAATTGGTTTTGGTATAAATTCAATTTTTTTAAGACATAATCTACAAAACTCTTTTTTTATTGATGGCATTGCTGGTTGGGAATCCTGAAAAAATATTTAAATTTAATTTTAAAGATTTTTTAGAGTTAAATTACAATTTGACATCTCTAGAGACGAGAAGTTTGGAAGGGAATATGGATATCTAGGCGTTTACAGGGCTTATGACCTGTCATTGGCTGGGTTTAGTGGCCACTTAATGTATTACAACATTCCCCATTTTGCCTAGTATTTGATATACAGTGAAATGGCGTGACACTTCACATGTGAACACTTTCTGACATCCGTAGAGAAAATGGCTAAGCATTTTAGCAGAAACCTTTATGATTGCAAGTGAGATTCTATATGCAATTGTAATTTAATGCTAGCCCGTAATGGGTGAAATCCAGTTTTTGTATACAAGTATTTGGACATATTGAAAATGTTGTTTATTCGAGTTGTTCAACTTGGGATATATTAATCTTTATTCACTAACCTTCAACGTTCAAAAATATTTTATAAAATATATATTACATCACAGTATAATTTTGTTTTATACCTTGTCAATGGTTAACTTCCGAGATTCCTTATGATGTTTTTTCTTATGTCCATTTGACCTAAAAAAAAGATAAATGTTTTATATATATTATAATACCTTCCCCTCACTAAAAAAAATGAATGATCAGATGATATAGATAAAATATATATTAATTTGTTCATTGTATTACGGAAGAATAAAAACACATCATGGAGGAATGCAAAAATTCTGAAACAAGTGAATCCAAATTTGAATTGCTAAGAGAGTTTGCGTCAGAGCTGCGGGACGTGGACCTGACTTAGGAGGATGCACGGGTACTGGCGGCCGATCGCTTGGCTTGGAGGCAGTTTGTGGAATCCATATGCTTCACGGATATGGTATGATGATGAAGGGAGTGGGGACTGGAGAAGGATGGCCATGGATAGGAGCCAGCACAAGGGAAGGAGACCAAATACTACCCTGGGATGTAGGGCAAAGAAGAAGAGTTTTATACAATTACCTTTTTAGACTCGAATGGCGTTTTTTCTTTTTACTCTCCATTTTAGTTTATTATTTAAAAATATTCCTAAAATTTAAAACAGAAATTATAGTTAAAGACAACCAATTAGTTTTATGTTTATTGAGCGCTTCATTATCCAATCCCATACAACTTTGGTGAGATAACTCTCAGGCTGCCTCTATAGTTATACTCGCGGAAAATGCATAAAAGATGCCTTACTCGCCATTTTCCATACTAATGAACTCATTCTATTTCCATTAGCTCTCTTGCCTCTCAAGAATGTAGAGTGCCTTTATATACTCTCACAAATAAAGTAGGTATATGCATGAGAAATATAGGTTACAAATTTATTGTGTTACGATACCAAGCATTTTTTATGTACATACAATTTGGCAAAGTTTACAAACAAAAGATTAGATACGTTCAGAGAAAAAAACATGATTCTCCGTGATTACACAGCGAATTTTCGACGGAAGCTCACTCAATGCGCCTTCATATTTGGGAAAACTAGTATTTTGTTTATAATATTTCGTATGTGTATTAGGTTAAAAACTTGTAAAAAAGGGAAATAATGAACTGTTTAATTTTCGAAAAGCTCATTTACTAATTGAAAAAACATGGCTAATAAAAAAGTAATAGACTCTCTCGCTTATAACATTGAAATTCTTAGGTGTTCTCTATTTTAGGTATTGAAGCAATTACTTTATTTTTACTGCTTTTAATAAATATGTGATAGCATCATTGTCTAATGAATAAAGTAAAAGAAATTTAAACATACTCAATGGGTTTGTTTATAGTGGCATTGTAATATATTGTATATCGGCGGTGAATATAATTAGCGATTTGTATGGTAAGTCTAATTTGATATTTTATAGCACTAAACACATAAAAATTATTGAATAATAATAATACAGTATTTATTTACAAAAATAATAAAAAAACGATGTGTTGGTGACAGAAAATTTATGTCAAATAAACCATAGATGAAACAAGTAAACCAAAGACAAGACTGGCTTAGAAACCGGTGTTGGGAACGAAATTGTTAATTTTTTGGTGTTTGTATATAAATTTTCCAATCCAAAATAGGTTAACTAGTTTTTTTTTTTAAAGAAAACTCAGGACTCGAGGAAAAATTTTATAATCATTCATTATTTTTTAATTATATACATAAAATGGATTAATGTGTGTTTTTAATTGAATGTAAAATTGGGAGTATTAAAAATGTAAAGTACTGTAAAAATGTTTGCATTTCTTTCTTATTAAAATAAAAATTACCCACAGTTTCTTATTATTATCTATTATCTACCCCACTGCTACCCACCTTGAATATAACATTGTTACAATTTTTACTGTGTTAGTGTCACCGATACCATTTCTATAATGTTTACAACCACGGATTATTAAATTGTAATGTTTACTGTCTGTGTTTGAAATTATCAAAGATCGAGTTTGACATTATTTGACGATTTGACGTTTATCGAAATTCCACCTCCACATTATTTCGACAACTTCTTCATATTTTTTAAATAATTTATAAATGTTGGAACATTAAAGTACGGTAAAACGAAAAGTGTTTTTTGACTTCGTTTTATGATTGCTTTTAATTTTCTTTGAGGTATATTTATTCGAAAATGGCGCTATATAAATTATCCATTGTAAATATGATAATATAAGGTTGTTGAGTTGTTTCGTTTCTGTTGTAATAGTACGATTTCAGTACATTATGGGTATGTAGGTTCCACAATTTATATATATTACTTTTGGCAATATTATTAATTTAGTTTGGTATGGCAGCCCGAAATAAATAGCCACCAATTAATAGCCGATGCTCTCAAACCTCCCGATTTATCGGGAGATCTCCCGATTTACCAAAAAGACTTCGAATTTTTCTCTGTTTTTTTCTGGACGCCTGAATTTTCCAGTCTAGATATCCCGATAAGATTTCGGATTCCCCCATTTTTGTGAAACCCGCAATGAGATTTTAAAAAAGAGATCATCATTTTTTAAATTAATTTTAGAATTCAGTATTTACATGAAATACACCTGCCTAGGATCTCCTGATAAAAATGCTGATCCCGATTTATCATTTTCCCGATAAATGAAAATTCTAAAATGATATTTTTTTAGAACTCCGGTTTTCCTTCAATATTTCAGAGAAATTTCTGTAACATTTTATGGATTTCATACAAAATTCAGCAAAAGTAGCGTCGATTTTGAAAGTGTAGGAATCTCCCGATTAAAGTGTTTTCTCCCGATTTTGTATTTTTAGTTTCGGGAACACTCGAACTGCTGCCAACGGAGAACCCGGGACCCACTTTCCGGGAATTTTTTGGCCAAATTTTGAGAAACGGGAAAAACGAGAAGATTCCGAAAAAGAGGAGAAAAAACGGGATTTTCGCACTTGTGGACATAATTTATGTGAATTTCGCCATTTTCCGTCCAAATACATGGCTTTTATTTGTTTTCGACCGGAGAAGTTGTCCATCCTGGTAGACGTAAAATAAGTTCAGTGTAACTAAAACCCATTTAATGAAGCACAACAAATAAATGTACAAGAAGAAACCCTAGTTTATAGTGTTTCGCCTAGTCTTGATTTGAATTTAATTGGTAAGAGTACCATATGAATGAATACAAATACTTGTAGACAAATTACTGGATTTTACCCATGCTGGGCTGATATCAGATATTATTGATATCTCAACAGAGACAGAGAAACTCTGGAAACGAATGTGGGTTATCTAGGCGTTTACAGGGCTTATGACCTGTCATTGGCTGGGTCAAGTGGCCCTTGATGTATTAAAACATTCCCTATTCCGCCCATCATCTGACAACCATGTATGACAATTTTTTTTGAAACTTTTATATATATATGTTGAGTTTGTACAGAACAATCGTTTCCCAGAGTTTCTCTGTCTCTGTTGAGATATCAATAATATCTGATATCAGCCAGCATGGGTATAATCTAGTAATTTGTCTACAAGTATTTGTATTCATTCAAAATGTTGTTAAAAAATATTTTCTGGTAAAAATAAAAAAGCAAATAAAAATTGGAGAGACATCTTCAGGCGTCTTCTAGTAAGTAATCAAGTTCAGGTGAACCTTACCTACACCAATAAAGTTAGATTGCCAAAAAATGATTAACTATATTCTCAACAGATGTCACTATAGGGAAATAATATTTTAAATATTTAAAATCTGTCGAAAACACAACTCGCATGTGGATTGTTCTGTACAAACTCAACATATATATAAAAGTTTCAAAAAAATTGGTCATACATGGTTGTCAAATGATGGGCGGAATGGGGAATGTTGTAATACATCAAGTGGCCACTTAACCCAGCCAATGACAGGTCATAAGCCCTGTAAACGCCTAGATAACCCACATTCGTTTCCAGAGTTTCTCTGTCTCTGTTGAGATATCAATAATATCTAGAACCATATGATTTTACAAACTAGTCGCCTTTTTATTTTTTTTCCAGTTTCCTTACCAATTTCCAATGTTTCAATGTTCCTGTGACTTAAAGATGTTACTCTAATTTTTATTAAATAAAAGCCCGCCCTGTTAGGGTAGTAATATGACCTATTTTATGTTTTTAATATTTCAAACCTGGGCGCCATAACGTTGAAACATGCTACCAACCTTGGCAACGTAGCATCTGACTGTGTTTTATTGCGTTTTCACGCACTTAATACGGCCACTAATGTCTCCTGAGTCTTCCCCACACACACAATGACTCAAAATAATTTTTTTTTTCTTCAAAATGAACGTTTTTTTAAGCTTTTGAGACATAACGGGAATTTCTGGCCGAAAGTGGGGAAAATTGGCAGCACCGGGTGGGAGAAGCCGTCTCTCGGATCTGGCAGCACTGACTCGAACCACGAACCATGGCCAGCTGTCATTTTAGTATGTTGTGTTCGATAATCTGTGCGTAATTTTGCTGCAAATTTCGAATATGGACACAAAATAAGGCCGTCTTATTTCAAGTGCTTATCGAATATACCAGATGCACTACTTATTGTGTTAATTTACTCTGTTGACGCAACATCGCCAATAAAATCAGGCAAGATGACTAAAATATCGAAAAATAAGTTGAATCTGACGTTGCCTCCGGGGTCGATAGACGCCGCTCTGCCTGTTACGCCTTCAAATAGTACACCTCTATTAAAATCTTCTGTCATTCCTGAGTATGTATTATAATTATATGGATGATTCATTGTTTAAAATCTTTATTGCAGTTTCGCCATCTTGCCGGCCCATCATAATAGCATACAACCCTGACAAACACTTTTCTGGTTTTTCTTAAATTCTTTATTAAATTGTTTCCAACTATTGGAAAGTAGCCCCGAAATTAAAATATTTGGGTATATCAAAAGAAATGTTTTATTTTTACTACTACTACTACTACTTTCCCTTATCCACACCCAATGGTGCACATAAGGCACTGCGTTTATACCAAATGCAGTGTATCTTGTATCTGGCATATAAATATATTTTTTAAACATCATAAAAGCAACATATCGACTGTGGAAAGGAAAAATAGACTAAGCGACATAATATCAAAAGAAAAATTACCGTATGTAAGTAAACATACAATAAAGCAGGTTGAAGAATTTGTAGATTTTTGTTTACAAGAGACAGAAATGTGGATAAGGACATTGAGAGAAGGGTTAGTGCCGGAAACAGAGTTAATGGTGCCTTAAAATCGATAGTGGCAGTGGATTACCTAATTTTGATTATTATTCTGTTGCACGAGTTAAATGTTTTGTTTGTCTTTTAGAATCTCTGATCGTAGGACTCCCGGATTGGCGGGGAAATCCAAGACAAGTATAGAAACTCTAACGGAGAGGTTTCAGGAAATAAAGTTGGTAATGGATGACACACAGCAGAAGAGGATGGCGTGGTTTTTGTGTCAGAAGGAAAAGATCGGAGAACTGACCGATGATGATTTGGAGAAGCTCGGCGAACTTGGTAAGTAGGTTTACAAATTACGATATAAAAACACTTGACTGTTTCTGAATTTCTTTTGTCTTCTTCAAGACTATTTATAAACTATTGTTACTTTACACGAATGTATATCTAACAAGTCGAAACATGGTAAATATAAATTCATCAACTTGGTATTTTTATTATGTAACAACTTGGTATTTTTATTATAATAAATAAAATTTACATTGTAAATCCGAACCCAGTACACGAATAGTCAAAAATAAAGCAGCTAAATCAAAGTTTTTAGATTTTCATGGCCTTCAGAATACAGATAAAGCTTTACTGAGTTATTATGCCGTGTTTGTCGACTTTTCAGAGGACGTAGCGGTGTTATCAGTTCAAAAAGTAAACACTGAAACATGCTCCAAAATGTCAACATTACAAAGCTCAAAAATATGTCTCAATAACCAGAATAGCATTATCTGTAATGCTGTTAAAAGTGTTTGGTATGTAGTAATTAGTAATTATGGAAAACTACAAGCATTGAATTTCACAAAGTTTTCATCAAGGGCTGTCAAAGAGTTTCCACAGCTGAATTAAATTACTTTTACTTTTCTAGGTCAGGGAAATGGCGGAGTTGTAATGAAAGTTCGTCACAAATCATCACAGTTAATTATGGCTCGGAAGCTCATCCATCTAGAAGTAAAACCCGCCATTAATAAACAGATTTTACGCGAGTTGAAGGTTCTTCATGAGTGTAATTTCAGCCACATTGTCGGCTTCTACGGAGCTTTCTACATCGACGGAGAAATATCCATCTGTATGGAGTATATGGATGGAGGTTCTCTTGATCTCATACTAAAGAAAGCTGGCAAAATCCCTGAATCTATTCTGGGTAAGCATTTTAGATTTAGATTACAATTGACATCATGCAGAGATGAAAAGCTTCGAAGGGAAAATGGATATCTACGAATAAACACTTTGCAGATGGTGCTAAAATATTTATACGTAATTTTTAGGGACTATTACTTCGGCTGTCCTCAAGGGTCTCAGCTACCTACGTGAACGCCACGCCATCATGCATAGGGATGTGAAACCTTCTAACATTCTCGTTAACAGCCATGGAGAGATCAAGTTATGTGACTTCGGAGTGTCAGGACAGTTAATTGACTCCATGGCAAATTCCTTTGTCGGAACAAGAAGTTACATGTCTGTAAGTATTTAGCTAACACTTATATTATACCATGATGTACAACAAACTTCATTTAACAAACGATCAAGATTCACTGCACTTGGTGTACCAATGCAGTGTCCCCTATGGATAAGGGGGAGAGTAGTAGTAGATATACCATAATAGATATACAAAGACTAACAGGATGGCCATGTTCATTAGCAGCGATATCGAAAACTGCAAATGATCATAAATGTATAAATACATTGGATTTTATCGCTCCTTCGCTGTTTTCATAGCAAATTTCGATTGTGCATAGCAAAATGTCACATGGTTAATATTGTGTATTTCATTATTGGAGAGTAAAATAAAGGATCACATCATGATTTTTTAAATATTTTTTTTATTAATGAATAGGGCTTACTAAATTTTATTAAAAGAAGAAAATGAACTTGTGGTTGTGAATAAAATACAACTGTAGAAAGCCACGGAATTTAGCTAATTTGAATGTTACTGTCTTGAACAACAATGCTTGCTTATGGGTACAGTTTTTCAAAAAATTTATAGAGAAAAGGAATTATGCAACACTTCCTTGAAGCGATTAATTCTGGTTTTATCTCAATTTTTTATCTAAAATTTTTTTATTTTCATATCTAAATATATTTTTAAAAATACTTTTGTTTTTTCAACATGTTTGTGTGATAATATTTACGTACATAAATTTTATTTTGTTATTATTTCTTATGAACCCTAGAGGCTAGCACTCCCCACCTCAAGGTTTGAAATAAATCTTTATTATTATTATCATAACTGGTTATTTGATTCCAGCCTGAGCGCCTTCAAGGAACCCACTATTCGGTGCAGTCAGACATCTGGTCCCTCGGCCTATCCCTGGTGGAGATGGCTATCGGGATGTACCCGATTCCTCCCCCCGATGCTAAGACCTTGGCCCACATATTCAGAACCCAAAATGACGACCATTCGCCGGGACAGGTAAAATAAATTGTCTCATTAAGAGCATGCTCTGTCATACAGTTGAAGTCCTTGATTTTCTCCACGGAATTTAGCACTAGAGCAATGATTTTTTTACATGTTTCAGATATCGACTAAAAGTGTATTTGTATAATTTTATTTTTTTATTAATTAATTTTTCTCCTTTATAAATTATTTATCAAAAAAATAAGACGATGCATGCATGTTTCTTGTTGATTATCTAAAACTGGTGTCCCCAACGTGATCTGATAACCTCGGCTGTAACAAATGATCAAAATTCAGTGCATTTGGTGTACTAATGCAGTGCCCTATGTACCACTGGGTGCGGATAAGGGTAGTATTAGTTAAATATTTCGACGGTGGAAAGGAAAAAGTTACCAAGTGACATAATATCTGCAAAGGAAAATGTCATAATATTATTATATCACTTAGTAATTTATTCCTTTGCACATATTATGTCGCTTGGTAACTTTTTCCTTTCCATCGTCGATATACTCATTGAAATTTACTAATTTAGCGCAATCCTATTTTATTTTATTCATATGTAAATTACAGTAAATCTCTCAGATGTGAGACAATGAATGCTTTTTCAGTATACACCTATTGTAAATAAATATTTTTCAGGGTGTCACTGCTCCGAGATCTATGGCAATATTTGAACTCCTGGATTATATTGTAAACGAACCCCCACCTAAACTACCTGCCGGAATATTCAGAGATGAATTCAAAGACTTTGTTGATCGTTGCCTTAAAAAGAATCCTGAAGAAAGAGCCGACTTAAAAACACTTATGGTTAGTTTAGAGAAATGTTGTAATGATTGGTCATTTGTTTCATTTTCATTGAAAAATATTCATAAAGCACACGTAAAAAACAATAAATAATTTACTATGCATTTTTAGACATTCTGTCAGGTGCTTAGGCCAGTTGCATCGAAAAAAGGTTAGGTTCAAGTCAAGGTTAAATTCAAATAATGGTTCCTTTTATGTCAAATTAATATGGTTGCAAAGGAACTATTATTGATGAATTTAGCCTTGACTTTAACTTCTTTTTTCAATGCAACTGGCCCTTAGTCGCTTAGGTTAAGTGGCCACTTGATGTTTTACAACATAGCCCCTTCCGCCTACTATTTGATATCCATATCTGGCTATTATCGAACTTGTGTACAGTGAAAGGTGACACTTCACATGTGAATTCTCTTTGTGGTCCATTCCATTCAGCAAAAAATCCAAGAATTTTAGAATTATATCACCTACTCTTAACTCTGTTGAGATGTCAATTGTAATTTAATGTAAACACCTTAAGGGTGAATCCAGTTTTTGTCTACTAATATTTGGACACACTCAAAATGTTGTTAAATGGTTTTAATTAATGTATTCATATTCTCTGTATTGATTGAAGCTCTTAATATGTTTAGAATCACATGTGGATAAGGGAAGCAGATGCAGAGCAGGTAGACATAGCTGGCTGGGTCTGCAAAACTATGGACCTTGTTCCGACAACACCAAATTCAAATGTTTCTCCTTTTTCTTCATAAGCTGCAAGAAGTGCATACTATCAACCAAGAAAAAGGGTATGTACAACTTTTATGTAACACTAGCGCAAAAGTGGTCTAACCATCATTTTAATTGAGTTGTTGCCCCAATCCACACCTATTTGTGACATACTATCAGAGACAAATTAATCTAACCATTATTTCCATAAGAAAAACATAGATTTCGCTATAAACGCTTAGATTTTTCCTTGCAAAAATCATGTGCATATTGAATTAACCCTCTTTTTAATTCTTCAAAACAGTACACAGTCTACTGAAATAGTGGTCTTACCGTAAAAAGATATCCTTAAACTTGATTTTTTCAAATCTTTTAGTATAATTTTAGTAAGATATCCACAAAAAAAGCAAGATTCTTCAATAAATAAGATGAAAATATGTCAAATATGTACTTATTCAAATCCATTTATCTCTGGTGTTTATATTTGAAGTTTGACCACTCTCGCACTAGTGGTCTCTATTTACGAAGATGGTTTTACGGATGTAATTTTAAAATTTCTATTAATATTTTGTTTAGGTCAAAACCAGACTAAAATGTACGGGGGTAATGGCGACAAGGAAGGTTGCAGCGCTCAAATGGACAACCAGTAATACTAAACATATCAACTCCACAATATTTTTCATAGACTGGAATGGCACAACTTTTTATACACAATTGTATTCCAGACAATTTCGAGTGTTGGTGAATTACTGGTGTAATTCTTAAATGTTGAAGAAGTCATCTGTTGATGCTTCTAAATCCTAATATTGCTTAAAAATGCCATTCCAAATTTTAATCAAAGACCGTTTTATAATTCAAATACAAACAAATCTGTTGTGAAAGAGTTGAAACTCGACATAATATGAAATTAGTAATATTTTGTGAAAATTTTCATGTATAAATTTGACAATCCATTGTACTGGTTATTTGAAAGGCATATTTGGTTCTGCACTATCTATGTGTAGAGTAATTTAGCGGAATGTAGGTAGTTGACAGAATCAAGAGGAATGTAAAATCAGAAGTAACTCTGGTAAGTTTGTTGTGTACGCAAGTTAGAGTGTTGCATTATATTGTTGTGATACGGTACATGTAAGTAAAGATAAATGACAACAATTATAGTAGAGAAACTGTCTCTATTTTTTATTGCCACATCTTGCGATGTGATAGTTTTGTAAATTGAGCTTTGAGAGATACAGTGGTGTATTCAGTGTCGCTACTTACATGTATTGTAAAGAAATATTCTATGAAATTAAAACAGACTCAATTTAAATAAAGCTAATATAAAATTAAAACGGTCGTCAGTATTGAAAATAAATCCAAACATCTGAACAGTAGTAGAGTTGATTTAGTCGCGAGAAAGACTTAGAGTTTTGACATATTTTTCTTTGCTGGAAGTACGTAGTTCTTGTCAGCGTGTTTCGAGTCAATTTGTCATATTTGAAGTATTCTGCATGTACGAGTGTATGGACACCCTTAACACGGACGTGTGCAAGCGTGTTCAGATGCTCACATTTACTAAACAACTTTTTATTTTGCTTTGTTCATATGTGTACTTGATTTATTAAAATATTTACGGGCTAGTAGGTGTGTAAATAGTATCCTTTCAGGACCCTCAGGGCCGGGTTTATTAATATTAACAAAGAGTTATTCTATAAAGAACAATTGGAACAGAAAAAAGTCTGCAAAGCTAGAGAGATGTTAACCCATTTGCATATCAATTTGAAAAAAAAATGTAAATGAAATTTTCGTTCAAAAGTGAGTAGTTGCTCCACCCGCATAATTCTGTACTTGTAGTTAGATCTTTGCTGTACAACTGTAAATAAATTTGGGCCGAAATAATACAATTGAAAAATATTTATTTTCTGATTTGTACATATTTGTAGCCCGCTATATCTTGGTGGCTGATACGCTGATGGGTTAACAAATAACCGTATGAAAGTTGACACATGAGAGCTATTTTCTTAATTAAAGGGTTTTGTCACAGTTTGAAACGGTGATGTTATCAGTATTGTTTGGTATTTACTTATTTTATACCTGTGTTGCCATTAAAACATTTGGATTTTATATTTCTTTTTGTGTAGACAAGTTGCAGTGGGCAACATTCCAATTTTTGGTCACGTTTTTGCTGTTTTTAGCTTAGATTTAATAGGAATCTTAATGTCGATACATTGTGCTTTACAAAGGTAATATTTATTATTAAACCATATTTCTTACAATTATTATAATGTACGAGTATTCCATACCTGGTTTTTTTTATATATATATATATATATATATATTCGTACTTTCACTCTTGACAGGAATTTTATCCATAATAAAACATCTTATTGGTGACATGCATTTTATTTTATTTCCCTGAATTATGTATTCTACTTCCTTTGTTCAATCTCATTGCTTGCTAGTGCATTGTAATGTGGAAAAACAATAGTTGAAATATTATACTTTGAGATAAAAAGGTTCAATTGATCCCTCTAGTGCAGTGTTTCCCAACCTGTGGTCCGCGGACCCCTGGGGGTCTGCAGTCACATCTCTGGACCATTTGACAACTTTAAAAATTTTTTAAAATTTGTTTATGGACAGCCAACAGACATACACTTATATTAATTTCTAAAAATAACGTCCACTTATAGGCTATCTCTTAACTATCTAAAAAGATTAAAACATTTGTTTGTTGCTGAAGTGCGTTGGTTGTCTCGTGGCAAAGTTGTGTCACATGTTTTTGAGTTGAGAGACGAAATCAGAATGTTTTTTTTAAGAACTCTGTAGGCGGCCTCAATAAACATGCTGCTCACTTCAATGACTTTGGATGGCTCACAATGGCAGCATATTTAAGCTGAACTTGAGTCTACAAGGGAGAGATATCAACATTTTCCGAGCTGAAGATAAAATTGAAACGATGCTAAAAAAGCTTGACCTTTGGTCAAATCGTACAATTCAAAAAAACTATAATAACTTTCCTACACTGTCAGACTTTTTGGAATCCTCTGGTGGAGCAATGTTGCCAACACAAGTACAAGACGAAATTATTAAACACCTCCGAGCTTTAAGGTCTTCGTTTCGGGATTATTTTCCAGTGCCCGACAAAAATAAAAATTGGATATCAAACCCTTTTCACACAGATGTCACTTATATTACTGGCTTGACCACGGCACAAGAATACCAACTAATTGAAATTTCTTGTGATTCTGCATTAAAATGTTATTTTAAAGAATCCACATTATCAGTTTTTGGGTTTTTGTAAAGAAAGATTATAAGGATTTAGCAGAAGAAGCATTAAAACATTTACTGCTTTTTTCAAGCACGTACCTATGTGAAAAAGGCATTCTCTGCTCTTGTTTACACTAAAAACAAATACAGAAATAGATTGCAAGTAGAATCCGATCTGAGACTACAACTGAGTAGTAACATCAACCCAAACATTACTAACCAAAAAACATTTACCTTCACATTAATTTAGTTTTCACAAAAATAAGCAACACCAACCTTCACATTAATAGAGTCTGGTCAGGATATTTTTATATTAGCGAATAAATTTTAAGATAAGACCCTATTAACCGTGTTGGTGTTGCTGTTGTGCGTTAATTATTAACGTATTTTTATTATTTTTTAAATTTTGTATTTGTAGTAGGTACTATTATAAAGTAAATGGTCCCAAAATTTATTGCTGTTTTTTTTTTTACTAAGGGGGTCCTTGAAAATTGTGCTTGATTTCCTAGGGGTCCGCGACTGAAATACCTAGGCTCAAAGTATTTTTACTTTTCAGCTTGTTTAATCCACACAGAGGTAGAAACTGCATTATAAAAATTGGGTTGTAGCTACTTTTTTTCATCTTTTTGAAAGGAAACCTGAGCAATTTGCTGAATGGCCAATTTATTGAGTACAAAATAAAAAACATACTTGTGTTCCTTATGTATACTTTATTTTACAAATTCCAATACATATGCATATATAAAAATGATTTCCCATATGAAGTACAACAGGTTTGATAGAAACAACCCCCTGATTTTCAAAAGGTGCTGGCTGCTAGTTGGGCAAAGTTTCAAAAAGCCACTTTGTAGGGCTATTTTACTTCCCATCATTGCGTGGAGTTGAGTGCATTATTTTAAAAACAATTTTTCCATGATTAAAACGCACAGCTGTTATTTATATATTGTTGGCAAAGCCGACAAGCTGCGGTACCCTATATAAAATAGTGAAGTCAGCTTTTTATTAAACAACAACTTAATTATAATAAAAATAAGTGTGAATAATGGCTAAAAATGTTCATTCATAACATAATTATAAATGTCTTAAATTAGGGAGTTATTTCTGCCAGTCCCTGGATATTTAAAAAATATAATTGTGTAAAATTTTTGTTTAATTCCTTACACTTGTTTTATATAAATACCTACATTTACATACAAACCAAGTAAAATGATCAAAATGTATTTTTACAAAGTATGCATGTAATAGTTCTAATACGAAACTTAAAAATAATAATGCAGATGAAATTTTAACGGAATTAGAGTATTCGAGTAGATAAATGATGAACCTCTAATTTGATGACCAGAAAATATAGCTTGTTCAGTTATAAGGCACATAACTACGACAAGCACACTCTCATCAGTTTCATAAACCTATATTGATTTGTTTAATCACTAAGTACTACACAATCATCTGTTTCCATCGGTGTTACTTTTTCAACAGTCTTGCTTTTTTCAATTTTTTTTATATTGGGGATGGTCTTAATGAACTGTGTCAGTAAATTTGTTTTGATTGTTTTGGGGGTCTCTTTGCCTTTTGGAACGGATATTAACGCTACTCGTTTCTTCGTTCCTTCTGACTTCCCTTTATCCGAAGAAACTGATTTTTTACCGGATTTGATATCCGATTTGTTTTTGTTACTTTCTGGCTTTTTAGATTCTGAAATACAACTTGGTGTGTCATTAATTTCAATGATTTCTGTCTCTTGCGCTTCGCTGTTGGAACTGGGTAAGGATTTTCCGATGGGCCCGGAGAGAAGTAGAGAGACACGCTTTTTTACTTGTGGGGCAGTGGATTTAGTAGCATCTGCATCATTTTCGCTTGCGTTTGTAATAGGTGGATTTAAATTCACAAACTGTTTATTTCTCTCCTCTTGAGTCAATTTCTTGGTGAACTTGGTGATATCAAACGCTCCTTCTTTCTTTTCACTTGTGACTTCTTTAGTTACGTTCTTAACAGGTTCTGGATTATGTTTTTGCTGTGGAGTTTTGCAAACATCTTTTTTTATGATTTCTGATCTCCGTTTAGGTACGAGTGAGTAACTCCAAGAGTTGGGTAGTTGGATTTCAACACTGAATTTTTCCCTCACATCTTTAGTTACAAACCAACACATTTTTCCTTGCATGGCTCCTTCCTCCGGGCAAGACATCCACTTTGAAATTTCTTTGATTTTTTTCGCAATGCTCATTTTAGAGACATCAATTTTTAGTGTTTTGGATCCTTCTTCCATATTTTCAGTTTTATCTTCTGAAGATTTGGCTACAAATGTTTGGAATTCGTGAGCTAGAAAGCCTCTACTGTTCGTATTCCCATGGATGAGTCTTATAAGGTCGGGTATCATGTCTTCTTGTATTTTCCTGCTTTTTTTAGGTTTATCAGAATTTTTGACATCGTCTTGATCACAATAGTTCACTACAGTAGGCTGTATGAAGATCTGTTCATCTTGCGACAGTATTTTTCTATTCCCGATAAAGTTCCAGACTGTATCGGTACAAGATTCCGGTTTGCTGCCATCAGATTTCTGCCACAGAATACCGAGTAACCGAGGATGTAACCGTTCTGTTGATTTTTTCATTTCATTCTCAAATTCACACTGAAGTATTTTGAGCTTAGCTTTCTGAATTTCAGGAGATAGAATTTGTTCATCTTCTTCCCCCATTGCTTCCTGTAAAAAAAACATTGTATTAGAATTACAATCTATAAATTAATCATCTTCGTAAAATGAAGATAGAACTATTTATTATTGGAAAGACAAAGATTACAAATTTGACAAAACTGCATACTAGTTTCAAAACAAATATTTACGATATCTTACTAACCTCTTCACTGAGATAACCGTGTGGTACCATGAACTCATTGTCCACATCATAGTCGTCTCCTTCTTCGTCGTCTCCCGCATCACTTCCTGCATCACTCCCACCAACACTCTCTCCGGGCTCCTCTTCTTCCCATTCCTCATCAGAGTCACACTCGTAGTCCAGTATTTTCTGAAATGAGTAAAAAAATAATGATTTTAATGAAGTGAAATTATGATGGAGTTTTTTATTAATTAATTTTAATATCACATCGGTTTTCAATATTACATCCTCCTCATTTTTCTTCTTAACACTTCCCTTACCTAGCCTTTCGATATAATTTTTTGTGCCATCTTTTTAGATTCCGCGCGTTCCGGTGATATGTATCTTGAAAATGTAAAAACATGAATATTCCTAAATTTTGTTTTTTTATTGACCACTGTTGAAGTTGAAATGTAACAATTATTGTAATGTTGGCTCTGGAAATTATCTGAATTAGTGATTTTATCCCCGATTTTTGAACAAATTGCAACACTGCAAATTAATAACAAGTATTTGCATACATTCAAAATGTTGTGAATAACTATGTATTGAAATACTTATGTGATTCGCAATTCTATTACGGAAAAATACAAAAATTCTGAGGCCATTATTTGTTACGTAAAGGCAAGATGATCATTTCAGCAAAAATGAAAAACCCTTTCATTATCTCCTTTTCACTTATCGAGGACATACGGCATTTGATATTTATCAACTCTCGTTTGATTTCATTAGTGTTTGCTTATAATAAAGTAGCATAAAGAATAGTTACCGAATCAACCCCAAAAGGTCGGCGCCCGGTGATAAGCTGGCTCGTGCGACGCCAGGTTCCCCAGTACGGGGGGCGGCGGTTCTCCGAGAAGGACAGCAGCTTAGGGCGGTGCTTCAACGTGTGACTGTCTTCCAGCACCATGTTGGTGCCGTCCATTGGAAGTTCATCTTCTGAAAAAAAAAATTGTAAATATACATTTTAATAAACATTTCATGTTGACCCTATCGGGATTCGAACTCATCAATGGTAGCTCAGTGCGCTACGAGGTGGACAAAAATATATATTTATGCATTGGGCTCTAGCATAATTACTAGCTTTATTTTAGCTTTATGGTCAAAACGACCATGCCTGGAAATTCATGGGATTTGTATCTGAATCGGTTTGAAATAATTTAGTAATTATTTCAAAAACAAAAATATGGATGAGGATGTTATGTGAATAGGTCCAAATAAAATATAAGAAAATGTAGCGCTTACCAATAATAATTACATCATTATTTACATCTTCCAGAGGCCATGTTTTCTTTGATTTACCAGCATCATAACCTTTTTCTTTAATATTTTGTACATACATCTCGCTAACTTTAATTTCTTGTTTCTTGAGGTGGTCATCTAACCAGCTCTTGCTGTCAGAGCTCAAGTTACGTCGGTAAACTGGAGCTAATCTCATATCTGACTTCTTGGTGAATTTGGATAAATAAACATTTTTAGTGTCATTCTCGTCATACTGCTCGTCCGACCCTTTCGAAGAAGACGCTTTATCCTTTGGGACAAAGAAGCTGACAAACGCTACGGAAGCTTTTTTCTTTTTGGATTCCAATTCTTCTTTTTCCAACTCTTTTTTACGCTTCTCTTCCTCTTTTTCTAACTCCTTTTTTCGCCTTTCTTCTTCCTTGGCCTCTTTTTCTCTTTTCTTTAGAAGTTCTTTTTCCTCTTTGTCTTTACGCTTAGCTTCTTCTTTTTCTTCTTTTTCCTCTGTAAAAGACCAAAACATAACATAACTTGTCATATAGATGTGGAAACAGCATTTTAATTTACATTTACTAAGTATTTTTAATTTACAAATGAGTTGTTAAATAACTTTTTTGCGTTAATCACAAGGGCAAATATACAGTACAAAAAATAAACTATGCAAAATCAAAAAAATTGATATAAAATATTCACATCCCTAAACAAATTTCATATCTTTGAAGTTTCGAGTTAATTAGTCTGTTTGATGAATTTTCTAAATTAATAAAAAAATAATTAAATACTTTATCAATCTTATGGTGTTTCTGATCTGACAGAATAGATTAAAAATATTAACTCACTTTTTTCTTGTTCCTTTACACGTTCCTTTTCCTCTCTTTCTTTTCGTTTTTGTTCCTCTTTATCTTCTTTTTCCTTCTTCTTTTGTTCCTCTTTCTCCAACCTCTGTCTGTTCTTCTCATCCTTTTCTTCTTGCTTCTTCCGCTCCTTTTCTTGTTTCTCCTTTTCCCTTTCTTTTTGCTTATTGGCAGATTCTATTTTCTTCTGTACCTGAGTAAAGATGTAAGTATAGTATATCAACACCAGGCAAAACAAAAATGGTGTCATTTTTAGTGGAAGGTTTTGTATTTATTACATTATAGGTAGAGTAATATTGTACAGAAAAACATTTATCAGTTCGTCAAACTGATTTTAATAACTAACAACATAACCAACATAAACAAGGAATTAAAAAAAATAATGAATCTCTTTACTTCCTTCAAACTTTGAATCTGGAACACACAAAAATTGGCAGGAACCTACCCAGTTAATTTTAAAATGTACCTGACTGGGGTAAGTAAATGGTTAATTATTCTAATTTCATACTAACTCACCAGCCTTTCGAACAAGAATTTCAGGGAAGTGACATTCCATACTTGAAAAATACTACCGGTCTGAGGTGTGTAGTTACCCACATTGGTGTAACTTAACAACTTGCCGTGCTTTTTATGAGGACTAGTCTATTGCTAAATCCATAGATAATAGGTTATGAAATTTATACAGTAGGTTAAGATAGGTTGGGTTTAATAAAATAATTTAAATCAAATGGCTATTTAAAAGCAATATCCTTTATAATAGGTTATGAAATTTATACAGTAGGTTAATGATAGGTTAGGTTAAATAAAATAATTTAAAATCAAATAGATTTTGAAAAGCGAAATTTGACAATACATAATGAAGGCGTAACCCAATCGCGTATCAACCAATCACAGCTTTACGCTTTACTCTACAAACCAGAGAGAAAAAATGTTTTGAAATTTTGACAGCTGCACGGCAAGTTGTTAAGTAACCCCCCCACATTGTCACTCACTACATCCTCAATAGGAATCTATGTCATCACTAGATATCTACGTCACACGTTTTGTGGAGCCTAAGTGCTGGAGTCTTTAGACGGTGGAATTTGATAATAAGTGGTGTTATGAAATTAACCTTAGGAAGCGTATATTTATAGAAAATTTGTATGGAAACGTTCCTTCTAGTGAATTCTCGTTCAAAACACCAATCATATATAAGAAAATGAAAAAAGAATGTGCGCTCAAGTGCAAAATCCAAGGATTACTACAGGTTAAAAAAATTGTTTCTATCTAATAATATTATACCTAGTGGTTTGAATATTAAAATAGATTTTAAATTACCTGTTTGGGAGTTAACTTCTTATCCGCTGAAGGCATTGGGGACTGCTTTTTAACTTTTCTGAAGAAGAAACATCGTTTGTAGAGTCAGTATCTGAACGATCTTTTTACTAGTTTTAGGGGTGGCAAATTCACTGGAAGTTTTCTTTTGTTCTCTTTTCCTGCGAACAGGAGTTTTGAGTTCGCTATCATTTTCAGCCTTGGAGTCATCAATTTTAGAAGAGTCACTGGAAGAATCATTTTCTTGGCTGCTCTGACGCTCAGAGTGCTCCTCAACTGCTTTTTCTTCATTTTTATCACCGTTACTTTGAACTGTTTCAGAAATACTGGTTTCAACATTTCCCTCACACTTATCTTCTTCACAGTCACTCTTATTTGTGTCACCACTGACTTCATTTGATACGGGACTAGTAGATAATTCTTCGATGTGTACTACTTTGTCAATATTTTCCTTGTTTTCAATCCCCAATTTAGTAGACTCTGAAGTTTTAATTTCTTGAACAGATTCTGCATCATTGCTATCTTCAATTAAAAGAACAATTTCTCTTTTATCTTCTTCACTACTTTTATCCGTTTTGCCAACTTCAATTTTTCCATTTGACCCATCTTCGCAGTTCGTAATCGCCTTGCTGGACTTTTTTTGTTTTTTCTTAGCAGGGGCTGACTTCTTCTTCCTTAATTTCCTTTTCAGCGCTATATCTACGATGGAAACAAAAGGATTAAGGAGTTTATTATCATTAGATTCTTCAATACATTCTGTCGTCACACTTTTATCTCCCTCTTCATCGCTGATGACAACGGGATCCAAAGGTTTTTCTTGAACAATAATTGGTTCAGAGTTTAAAGACGGTTTCACAATTTTATTTGGAGATTCTTGATGTTCTTCTGATAACTTTCGCTTTTTGGAAGGTACAGGTAGCGATTTAGTAGCATCAGAGCTAATAATTTGAAACGGTAAACGGGCTTGCTTTAACTTCTTTACAGCCGGAGAAGTCGACGAACTATCACCAGCTGATACATTTGAAACTTTCATTATCACTCGATTATTACTGAATTAAAATAATAAAAACATACAGTTCACAGAATATTTACACCAGAGAGCAAGTTTAAGAGTAAAACATGAATCATTGTTCGAATAATAAAACAAATTATTCAATTTGTTAATGATTTCAGAATTTGGGGACGGTCTCCGACATGACGGATAACCTCACAAAACAAAACAATGAAACTTAAAAGCGCGGGATTTTTAGTCCTGCATGTTGGATGCTGGGTTATTATTTAACATTCTTACCAACAAAAAGATAATATAACTCGAGTAGGGTCTGAAAAAGTTCTTATTTAGTAAATGGCAATGAAAATGATTTTATTATTTTACAATAATTTTCACAACTCAACAATTTATGATATTTAAGTATGTGCTTATTTATTAAACAACAATTTAAAACTATTGTTTATTTACAAGGTAACTCAGAAGGTAAAACACGAAGTTCGTCATTTTTTACAACAGGGCTTCTTTTAGAATGCCTACAGTGATTCCATTTTGGTTATTGATGTAAATACATACCCACCTGTAGATATTTAATTAAGGTTTTGATAATATTTTAAGGAATAATTAGGAGAAGGGGCTTATGCTCAAAAACAAAATTGCATTCTATCAACGTCACCTATATTGGATAATAATAAATACAAATAAATTAATATTTTGCAAATAATATATTGAAATTTTTAAATTGTACAAATTCGTAGGCAAATTCCATGTCTATGAAGTATTGAAATTCTTTGCACTTGAATTTTCAAAACTTTATTTTTAATCAATTTGCCCAAAAAATTATGTAAATGTAAATAAAAAATAAAGTTAGGGTGTAAGTATTGAATAATGTGTGATGTTAGTGTGTTTATTATTGAAGTTATACTTCTTTGCGCCCGTTAGACACTTTGGGGTGGGATGTTGGTCGAGAAACCGCGTCACGCTGATTTTTAGGAGAAAATGGCGCTTAAGAGAAAATGGCGCCACAGTCACTGATGCTTGTATTGGTCTGACTTTGACAGTTGTCATTTCTTTTGTTTATTTACTTCTTACGCGTCATTTTAGCGAATTATCTTTTTAGAAAATACGCTATTGCAATGGCTTCGGTTTTTCTCCATGACTTAAAGATGAAAGAATGATTATAGAAGAAATAACTGATAATGATAATATAGGTGTATAATATATAATAATGAAGTCACGTATAATATATTGAATAAAAATATATTGAATAATATTGAAAAATGTCTTATATTTCATTTATATATCCTGTCTGTTTGTGTGCGTGAGTGGGTGTATGAGAATGGCCAAAGAAGTATAACTTCCACCGTGTGGTCCGACGCACACCGATTTTTTTAATTTATAAAATATGAATATAATGTTAATATTAGAGTACATTTTATATTAGTGTACATTGTACGCTATTTAAAAAAATTAATAAAATAGAGCCACTGCATTGTACACCAAGCGCAGTGTATCTTGATCATTGCTAACACGAATCAATGTAATATTATGATCTATTTTACTCTTCAGAGTCAGACCATTAGTTTTCTAATACCGTGCTGTAAATAAATAAAAAATATATATAAGTAGGTACCAACAATACATTTTTTAACATTCCTGGTATCACTTTTATTAAACATAAAAATGTACTTATGTGTCTAGAGTCAATCAGAGATGTTCAAAAAACCAACTTGTTCGGTCAATAATTTTAAGAACTTACCTCGATAATGCGCCGGTTCATATTATTGGCATCCATGATTTAAAAGCATCAGACATTATACTGATATGTGTGCTATAAAAAATTAAACTATTTCATATTATTTTTACAAAAAAAAATCCAGCCCTGAAACGCATGTTGTTAACAATGACACTACACTTTATGGGAATTTCAATCTGATACAGTCAAAATCTGTCATCCGTTCAGATTTAAACAAGGCAGAGATCACCAAACTGAACTAGTGGATTTAAAAAATTGTGTGTATTAAGTATTTTTATTTTAAAGAATGTAGTGAGTGTATTAAAATAACAACGAAGAACATATTTTATTGAAACCAAAAATTAATAAAGATAAGAATTAGATAGAAAATAAATACTTTTTAATGAATTTACAATATTTGAATTAAAAAAATTATTACTATTTTCCCTTATCCGCACCCAATAGTGCATAGGGCGCTGCATCGGAACACCAAGTGCAGTGTATCTTGATCATTTTATTTCATGAAGGCAATGTTTTCTTAAGGTACTCGTAAATGATACCAAATATTACATTGTTTTCATTCAGAATATTTTTTAAAATTTTTTATCCATAATTATGGGAAATTTATTAAAAGGTATCTATTTTCTAACTTATTGTAATCTTTATTAATTGTCCGCCTCGTAGCATAGTGGTAGTGCATTTGGCTACCGTGCATGAGGTCGCGGGTTCGATTCCCGTAGGGGGTCAACATGAAATATTTATTTACATGTGATTTTCATATTAATATTTCATGTGTGATACCTTGGACTGGTTCTGAAGCGTAAGACTGATCATCCTACCTTCGTGTAATAAAAATGATCAATATTCACTGCACTTGGTGTACCGATGCAGTGCCCTATGCACCATTGGGTGCGGATAAGGGAAAGTAGTAGTATTAATTTTTGGTGTTGATTACATCGGGCAATTGAAAGTATTTTTAGCACCCACACCAATGGTTGCCGATGAATGGTTTTTGCATACACAAAATAGACAACACATTGTTATGGTTTCCGCTAAAATTGATCTGTTCCCATTTCATACCCTTTTCATCATTTGCTCTACAGAATATCGGAGTTTATCATCAGTTAGTTTTGAAATGTAAAACGCGAAGCACACGTCCTAAATAACATTTTTGAATTCAGTGGTTACCTACTTTCAGTATAATAAAAGTGGTTTTGGGACGTACAAATCAACACACTGCTAAGGTAAGGTAAGCATAAATGAGTTTATTTTTTTACTGGTTTCGTGTCTCAAACCCTTGGTTTAGGATGATGATATTGGTGATGCTGTCTGAGGACTGTATGATTTGCCTGTGAACCTCACCAGGGACTCGTATTTTGTATATAATAAGGGTTTACTATTATTAACATTGCTATATTTTAATCGAATTAGCTACAAAACGTACATACAAGGGTAAATTTTAACTACAAGGTAACATATTCCAAGCTAAGTTTCATTAAATATTTCAAGTACTTAACTCTATTTTAATCAACTAGAAATGATTAAATTATCGTACATAGTTTGTGCTCTAAGACCAGTTGTGTGACATAATATGGGCGAAGGACTTTGTTTGTGATTTATTTTATTATAAAAATTAATTTAAAGTATAACAAAAAGGCAAATTCCATACCCATGAACTATTTAATAAATTTGTTACAGAATTTTCTAAATTCGACTTTTTTAAAACAAAATTTACCTACATATAGTTACTTCTTATAGAAATCCTTTGCCCAAATGCTACAGGCTTATTTTTACATCGGTATAACTATCATCATCATAAATATAATATCCGAATCCATCGAAGTGTTTTCTCCAAGGATGTTCAGAAATCTATTAAATATAAGGGGATACACGGATACAGCGCAATCATATAATATATGATTGCGCTTGAGACAAATTTTACTAGATGCTGATATATCCCCAACAGATAAGAGCATTTATTCTGTTAGAAGCATTTGTACCTCTTCACCTCTTCAAGTTTTTGTACGGGAACTGTTATTAAGTTTATTCCTTACACTTCTATCTCCCTTGATTTTCGTTATTACCTAATTAAAATTATCAACAAACAAAAGTGACTGGTGTTAAGCAGATTGCCAAATATTAAAGTAAGGCGCAAATACTTTTAATTTCATGGAGTAACGATTTATCCGAGTTTCGAATGATTTATCAATGAGATAATTTATTTACACTGAGTTATCTGAGTATCATCATATGAGATAATTTATTATCTGAGTTACTTCACTGATTATTTACTATTGAGTTACTTTATCACCGGAGATAATTTATAATCTGAATTTCTTTATCACTTTATCATTGCGATAAGGTATTTAACATCTGCGATAATTAATTTACGTCCATAAACCTAAACGTCAAAAATCGAAAAAAATCGAAATAGATAGATATATACATCGCACCTTTAGGACGAAAACGACCTAATTCAAAATACCAATTTTTCTGAAAATTCTCAGTAGAAGCAAGTAAACACCATCGTATTTGTTCGTATCAATTTCTTCTTATTTTTTTATAGGAAATTATGTACGTTTCTGTATTAAAATAAAATATAAAATAAATAAGTACTAAACTACTTACCTATAATGTTAATTTTTTTAGTCTTTTATGATGATATGTCATTACAACCTTTTTTAAAATCAGGCCGTTTTCGTCCACGATAGATGGTCATATTTGGTTAAGGTGAGATTTTCATTTCCATTTTAAATGTGATTTTGAATTTATAATGTTTTTAGGTAACCGCAGAGAAAATGAAAAGATGTTATGCAACAATTTTTTTTATACCACTTGCCTAAGTATTAACTAATTTTGAAGTTAGGTATGTCAATATGATGTAGTGTAAAAAATATTTTACAATGATAATTTTCAATAATATTATTTATTTCATGCACGATGAACCAAGAAAATTTGCACAAATTGGTCGTTGCAACTTTCAGTAAAATGACGCATAAAAGAAAGTGCTTTAGTGCAACTTTGTGCTAATGAGGAACATAAAACATTTTTTTGGGTGAGCTTTCCTCCATACAAACGAAGTCCTCGGATTTCTCATTGGAATATAGCACCTTGTAATTATTTTTTCACAAGTCAACAACAACAAATATATCAACCAGAAACATGATATTTTTAGCCATAGCTAATAATTAAAAATTAAAAATTAAATAATTAAAAAAATTATCAACTTCAAGAAATCAATCTTCAATTACCTATGGGACATAAATTATTAGATATTTAAAAGGCATAAAAAATGAAGATGTAATTAAATATTTCACGTTGACCCTCTACGGGAATCGAATCCGCGACCTCGTGCACGGTAGGCAAATTCGCTACCACTATGCTACGAGGCGGATATTAAGGATTATTATTATTATTATTATGGATAATTTATATAGCGCCGTTTTCGTATAAATATACCTCAAGGATTATTCCTCTAAAACGTTAGTACCTATATTTATGCAACCTCGATACTCCAGTTTCGATATTTAAAAAAATAGCGTCCGAAATTCTGAATATAATTATTCATTCTTTTTCAAAGTCCGGATACCATTTAAGATTACTAAAATACAACATCATAAAGAAAATCAGTGTCTTCTAGCTTCTAGGCAATATTTTACGTAACAACGACAGAAGGCAGATAATAGATACCTAGGTAAAAAGTGTACCTTAAAATAATTAAAACAATACAGTTGTACGACAATGAAGATTTAAGATGTAGCATTTTGTCGGTTACAAGCTGCAGCATGTTGCATTGTTTCCCAATATCTGCATTCACCAATGTCCTCGTCCCTGTTAAGTACACACATAATGCATAATAATCACATGCATAAAACTTCATAATGATGTGTTAACTTGCATTTGTGTTCCGTTCAATGCACTATGCACATCTAACCAACATGTTTTTGGGGGGTAGGTAGGCACCTGCATACTTAGATATTGAATTTGAGATGAGAATGTTAGATATTAGGCAACATGCAGATGAGTTGGAAAAACAGACGCTGAAATCAAACACAGAATAATTGTAGGTACTAGGTGATTAAGTTGGACAGCATAGTAATCTATACATATTCACAAGTCGAAGAAACACCCCAGGCAACTGAAAGTAAATATTTTTTTAATGGATGCATTGTACCAGTACCTACGGGATTAAAACGGTAATAGGCACTTATCTAATAATGGTATTTGGTATTACCTACATAGTTACATACATTCAAAGGTTGAGGATACCGCCATCATCGATGGAGAACTGTATATAGGGAATATCACTCATGTACCGTAAAACCATCATATGGATACGGGAAAAAATGTAAAAGATGTGCGTGTACGAAAAAATAGCCCAACTCAGATGGAACTGAGCCATGATGCGAAGAGATGATGATTGTTGGTTAAATTATTCTTAATCTTAAGTTATCGAGTGGCGACCTAGAACGTGGTGAAAAGTAAAGGAAAATCGAAAACAAGATGGCCAAACGACATATAAATAACAGATAGCAGAAGTAGGTAGGTACCTACGGTGGTGGCTCATGACGCATGACCTCAGGATAGGGACGAGAGAAGACAAAAATGAGAAATCTATGTCCAGTACTTGAACGAAGGCGGTTAAAAAAAAAATTGTGTCATCGTATACTCTGACGACCATACTATGTATATTTATTGCATTTTGATTATATGTCAAAATCGCCTTCATGATTTAAAATTGAACGCAGAAGTTGAATTATCGTAGAGAGAAACATTAAATGCTGAGTAGCAGAAAAATTGCTTTGCAAAATTGCGCCATAATGCAAATACGCTATTGTAGTCATCATCATCATCAACCAACGGCTTGTTGTACTTAAAATCATTACATAAAATTACACAATTTTATTAAATTATTGAACTCGCAAGTTCGGTTGTCAACGATTTATCTACACGGCAATTTTGCCGCCATTTTGCACAATAAACGAACGTGTGAAACCTCTACGTCTAACTGTCAATTTGTGAACACACGGCACGCTGTAGTGCAATATCGAACCGGCCGCCATTGTTGTGGATTGCGTGAATCGAACGTTTCAAAAAAAGAACTTCCGTTCCTTTCTTTGCCGTTTCCGGTTCGCGGGTTTTCGCCCGCAGGTCATTGATCAAGCGATACGGATGATTTTTTGTGATTTCCATGCCGTAAATCGGCATTTTTACTATGATCCCACGTCCTTGGAGAAAAAGCATTTTGGATTTTTAAAACAAAAATTTAAAAATAAACATTAGATCTACTGTTCTCCTCTGAACTTTTGCCTCGTATAGTTGGTTCATAAAAAAAACTAGATTACTTATCTACATATAGGTATTCAATATACAAAGAGTTTTATTTGTTATTCTTAACATTTTTATAACAATTCAAATAAGAATTCTTCACACTAGGGTATCCTGTTTTGAGGAAAAGAGGATAGAACGTCCTACATGCTTATCTCAGCATTGAATTCTGCTCTAATTTCAATATTAGTTGCTAACTAGGTGAGTCGTTCTCATCTTTCGTTCAAATCGCTCTTCCAGGGACCTATTTAATATTTTTTAAATGTTTTTTCAATTTTTTCTTCCATCAAAAATAAAAAGGACCAAATGGAGCATATATGCCATCAAGTACCTAAGGAATCATGCAGAAAATAAGCAAGCAGCAAAGAAAAAACCTGTCGTAATTTCATTTTTCTCCGTTTCTAAAAGTTAATCAGTGAATTGGATGACTGACTGTTTACTAAACTCATCTTTGAAAAAAACACAAATTTTAGTAGTTACTTTGAAAGAACAATAAATAAGGTGTATGATATAATTTTTTATTCATTTTAAAATGGTTGCATCATAGAGAGAATCCAAATTAAAGTTTTGTCCAACGAAAAACTTCATTCTCATCCGAGATAACGAAAACAGATAAAATGAGTCCACCTTTGTTCCGAGATGAACTGTAACATATTTCACGAGTGTCTCACGTGCTGGTCTATCGCCACGTCTTTGTGTGGAAGGACGTGTGTCGCTGCAACATAAAATATTTTACGTTCTTGTTGCGTGAAAATTATTTTGTCCACATTAAATTTCATCACCTTCCAGTGTTTTTCAAGGTAAGTAATTTATTTTTTATCCATGTTAAATATCTAGTTAGTATCCATTTCAAAAGCTTGTTCTAGGAAATACTTCCTAAACTTTATATACGTTATATAACTTGGGTAATTTAGAATTAAATGCAATATCTTCATTACTTTCCAATTCATTGCCGTCCATCCTACCAAAAATTATACTGGATAGTAATGAAAATATTTGGAGAGGAATGAATTTATATTAAGTCTGGTGTTGTGTTTGTTTTGTACGTAAGACGTACGCTTTTTATAAACTTTTTTATAAGCTTTTTAGAACTATGTTTTTATTACTTAAGATATGATTCATTTGAACAACTTAAAAAAACGAGAATTATTAGTTTCTACATGTCCAGGACATCAGCTGTTGACAATCCCTCGGCAGTTTTTACGTTGGAACTACAGGACGTGAACTTGACTTTGTGTAATCCATATGCTCAATGTGTGTATGCTCCAAAATGTATGAATACATATATAGGCAATTTGGTCAAAAACATATAGTTATTAGTATGAGTTATGCAGCCGCTACACGAAACCAAATTCTGCCCCCCGTAAAGTAATGAATTTTGATTCGTATTCAATGTTAAATCAAGGCATTTAAGAACACATTGCTATCTGTTGAAACCGTCTTTCAGTATCGTTGAACAGATATGCCGTAAAAAAACTATTTGTTTCTTAATTACTTGATTTAAAACTGAATATCAATCAAAATCCATTTCATCGGAGACGGAGACCTTCGTTATGTTTGGCACTTATCTGTTTTAACTAGCAAACTGTTTAGCTTAATAAATGCTTCTAACCCTGAAACCTTTAAGCTTTCCGCAACTTCATTAGCGTGGCAACAGAATTCGGTTTAAATTTAGGGAACTTGGAATATTAGTAAATTTTCAGAGAAAAAAATAACCTATTTTAATTTCATGGGGATAAATCTATCTCTTAGTAATCAAATATGTTCAGGCTTATAATAATAATTATAATGTTAAAATAAAACAATCCACAGCGTTACGAATTCAAGAAGAGAAAAATAAAATGAGATAGGTACCTGATGAAAAAAAGAGAAAAAAACCATTTGCAGCATCAAGGAGATGAATGCAAGAGCTCAACGAGAACAAAGAAAAAGATAATGGAAAAATTCTCTAAATTATTTGAAAAAGAAAGAGAAGAAGAAAGAATTTGAGAAAATCATAATTGAAAGCTCACTTCCTGAAAAAAAAAAGATTCAGAGAATGTTCCAGAAACTAACCAAATCATTTTAGAGACTGATCCTCTAGTACCTCAAAGCGAACTTAATCCCATTTAGGAAAAAAAATTGACAACTGGACATAAAAGTAAAGCAACATCGTCTTCTGTGCGTAAATTCCGATACATAGCAAATATAATAATAAATGGACTTCAAGCCAAAATACATCAATTGAAGAATGAAAAATACATTAATTTTAAGTAAAAGGACAAAACAACTGCAGGAAAAGCTAAATAAAAACACATTACAAGACACTTTAGAAAAAAATGTTAGTACCTTGATAAAAGACATAAAAAATGATAGAGTCGAAGATGTGAAGAAAAAAATGTTATTTGACGCAACCCTTTCTAGGGAATTCAATTCAAAATACAAGACATTGAAAAAAAAAGAGAAAAGGTCATTCGCCCAATGTGTCCTACGAAATAAGGCGAGGTTGGATAAATACAAAATTTTAACCAAAATACCGTTCACTGTTAGGACAAAGCTAGCGGTAGTCCAAAAAGGGAAAATAGAGCAAAAAAAAACTAATAAAACAAGCCCTTTTTTGAAGATGATGTAAACAGCCGAGTAGCGAAATTTTGTTATTTTGGTCATGTTATTTTCAAATTTGATATCTAAGTAAAATTGATCTCCGATCTAGTTATTATTTTTAATAGGTTGCGTAAGAATGTTATTTTAGTATTAAATTTAAATTAAAAGATCTGTTTTTATACTTATAAAACGAGTTTTTATTGGGATTACGAATCCGCGATTCGTACCCATCTAAAAATTGTCTTGACTTTCATCGCCTTCCTTACATAGTTCATTACCTTCCAGGAGTTTTTCATTGCCTTCCACACCTTCATTACCATACATCATTTTATTTAATAAGTATATGACTAATAACAGTGCCTTTCGTAAATTATTATGCAGTCGAAGACTTAGAACCAATTTATGTAACAAAAATATTTGAATGATAATAATTTTAAAAAAAACGAGAATCTGCGAAATCTGAACGAACCGCGAGAACCACTCAGGTGCTAACCTACCATACATAGCTTTATCTACTATCCTGTCATAAACATTTGGATCGATTCCCGATAGGGGTCACTATGAAATATTTAAATGAACGTGATAAAAATATTTCATATTATGTTATATACTGATCATCTTGCCTTCATGTAACAAACTATTAAGATAAACTGCATTCGGTGTACCAATGCAGTGCCCTATGCACTATGAGGTAGTGGTTATAATCATTGAAAATTTTATTTTATGAGTGTTTTCATTTCCGTTTCAGATAAACCATCTCATGATGGTGCCTCCAGTGAACATCCGTTCCACCGTCTTCCTGAGCGTCCTTTTCTTCACTTCCTCGGCAGCCATTGTACTTCCAGAAGAAGTAGAGGCAGTCCACGGAGAGATTACTCTACCTCAACACTTGGTCCAGCAATCTGATGGCAAACTCCTCGACAGAGTAATGCAGGTAATATTGGTGATGAAAGGGGGTGAGACGATGATGTTATAAATAAACATTTGCGTTCTTACAATTGGTATACCCTAGGAAAATAGAAGTGTAGACGTGAAGAGGATGGCCGTAAGACCATATTATTCAAATCAAAAACTAAAATGATTTTTCACTTTGTCAACTGTTGTCGAGAAACTACAAAACACGATACAGTATGTGTAGTAATAAAATCAAATTTAATTTTTATAGTTGTTGAAAATATAAAGTAAATAGATATTTATATCAATTTTAACAAAAATATACTGCAAATTAATTTATGCACTGTTTTGGAACTATTTGACATATTTTTACATTAATTTGTAAAAAATTTCGAAAACTCTTCTCATTTGACTTACCGTAGCAAAACTCAAAACTGAAATACTCTGGTCGGGCATCCACCAGTTTCTTATAAAAACTATTTGCTGCTCTACACGCTGTGACTGAATCCCCTTATACATACCTATCCATGGGTATACCATAATATTTCAACTTTTTAACCAAACAAAGAATGTCGTGCCTGAACCTTTGAATTTAGAATTTTAGATTTTTTCTGCAAGCCTTATCTTTTTTTTAGTACAATCTCAGTCCTCCGATATATTTTTTAAAGTATCACAATTTTATTGGAGTGTAGTTAAAATTGTAAGAAAAATTGTTTTTATTTTGTTTTCAGGGAGTGCGGAGAAAAAGAGGTATCGAGTACTCCGAAGAGTTGATTCCTAGAGGGGAACCTATTGTGGAAGCGGATCCCTTAGAGAAACCTATCGAAGTTGATCCAAGACATTTCGTCAAAAGATATGTAAACGATATGGAGAATGTTGATGTACCTGTCCAATACATAGATGATTTCGCTATTGACCAAGTCAACCCAAGAAATAAGAGGCAAGTTATCGAAGAGGAAGACATTAAAAATGGAAAATCAAGTGATCAGATCGATATTGTAAATACTCCAAAAACCAGAACAATGGATTCCTCAAGGAGGAATCGAACAAGACGATTTATTTGACGTGAAAAAAAGTGAACCTAAAGTCGCTGAAACAAGTCCCGCTGATTCAATAACCGCAGAAGCTTTAACAGACCAACAAAATGGAAGAGGAGTACGCGGAGCTACGAAAGATCAATGGATAAAATTACCATTTTTGGCCCGTCCTTTGGATAACGATCAACTGTCTTCATCTTTGCCAAACTTTGAAGAAGCGAATCATAGAATGCCGAGAGTCAATTTCGTAACACAGGGAAAGGGTCTTCAAACAGCGGAGAGTAGAAACCAAAGAGAATCAGTACCCCAAAGATCATATAGCCGTTCTTCTGACTTGCGAACAGATATTTATCCTCCAGATAGAGACGGTAGAGCGAGAAGTTTAGACTATTCGACATACTCCAGAAGAAGTTACTACTATCCGGATGACTACAGACGCACAAGTTACGACGACTATGGCTACGATGATGGCTACTTAAGCAGGCGAGATCCATATTACGATAGATATGACTACAAAAACGGTAGAAGATACGACTATAACGATAACAATAGATACAGAGATCCTTACGACAGATACGATGGATATGAAGATAATTATAGATACGACAAACCGAGAAGGATAATATACTACGCAAATTTACAGACGTGGTTAGGGACCCGCCAAACGTATACAGATACTCTTCAAACCCTTACAACAGGTATGATGATGACAGATACTCGAATAGAGATGGTCGCTACAACGATTACAATAGAGGAAGCGGTTCATATCCCTACAGCAGATATCCATACAGCGCTTTGAAGATGTCAGAAAACGAAGGTCCAAGAGACTTGACTACCTCTAGTACGGTGACGAAAGAAAAATCTGAGAATTCAAAAAGACAACAAGAACAAACGAGAAAAGCCAATGACAATGCAAGAAGCAGAGATAACAATTTGAACAGTCATCAGTACCCCGTGAGCCTGAGTACAAGTATGAACGTAGACAGTACTTCCAAGAGTCCACATCAAACTTTGTATCATGACATCACGAGGATGGATAGTGATTTTCATCGCTATGATCATCCTTCATTCCAAGCTGCTATTGACGATCCCTATATTAGCAGACATGACTGACATGTTGAATGCAGTAATGCACCTTGTGTGTAGTATGTAGGTACTGTACATACATTGCATTTCTTTCTATAAATTAAGTTGTCATCGTTTTATGGGGCACATCATGTTCAAATGAATGATTTATTGAAATGAATGAGAACACTGAGATTTCTATTATTCACTGCCGTCAAAGTATTTTTGAAATGCTCTGCATAAAAATACTGTATGCATAAAAAAATACATAAATTATGCAGTGGTATACATGTAATTTCACCAATTTTATAGATACCTTTATGTTATTTTAATAGTAGGTTAAAAAAAACCACGAGCTAGTTGTTTAGTTATAAATGATCTATATTTGATAAACGAAACCTTGAATTTGTATTTCATCTATCCGCTATCCATAAAAATATTGTATCTTCACTACATCATATTAAAGTAAAAATTGGCATTTTACAATATTATTTATTATAAACATTTTTTTACAATAATTATTTAATTTTATAATAAACAGACTGCATTTACATTCAAAATACGTATATTTCTATAATTCAACATTGCATGGTATAACGTGTGATATTTGTGGTTTAGAAAAATTGACATAATAAATCAATACCCGCAGCGATAAACTTTTTTTCCTCATTTTTGCAGTTGAAGCATTATAATATACAATGTATATTAACAATATACAGTAAATTTTTCTAGGTTATGACAATTTAGTTGGTAAAATTATAATGTAATTAAGGTTCACATTATATAGGTTATGGTATGGGTATATTATGTATAATTAGGGTAATTTATGTCTCGTAATTATTATAGCTATGACAGAGAATTACGCGCATGTCATAAATATATAAAAAACAAGTTTATAAGTATATTACCCAAATGTGTTTAACAGCTTTTGATCAAGGTATTTAAATTAGATTTTTTAAATAAAATTTACTGTAAAACCATATTTTGTAATAAAAAATACGTGAAATCTAAAATAAATAAAATACTTTATTTTATAATTCGAGATGTTTATTTATTTTAAAAATACAATACATTTTCATCTATAAATCATAGAGTGAAAATCAAAACAGAATAGATTAAGCAGTGGATGAGTTTTTTAGTGTTAGTGAATTTTTTAACATTAAGATGATAATTTTGGTTCAGTTGGTATTTATTATCTTTATCACTTAATCCTTTATCAAATGCCGCCTTTATAACGCCTGCATTACACCCGTTCTCCTCTATGGCTGCGAATCATGGCACCTAACCAGGGCCCAAAATAGCAGACTTATGAGTTTAAAGAATAGGTGTCTTAGAAGAATATTAGGTGTGCGGTGGTTTGATTTTGTAAGAAACCCAGGAGTGAGGCAACGGACACAGGCGTTGTTATCCACTGTCATCCAGCGAAGGCGTTTTGGCTGGCTAGGCCATATACTACGTATGCTTCCTGAGAGCCTTAACCATGCTTGCCTATTTTACAAGACGTCAGGTTCTCGGCGTCCTGGTCGTCCACTGTTGACAATTCGTCGGCAGTTTGCGTCAGAGCCGCGGGACGTGGGCTTGACTTGGGAGAATGCGCGGGAGCTGGCGGTCGATCGCTTGGCCGAGAGGCAGTTTGTGGAATCCCATATGCTTCATATAGGGAGCGGATATGGAAGATGATGATTGTTCAACCATTACACTAATTATCTTCACGGAACCTCTTACAATATTATATTATTTTGCGTTTTAAACATTCAATATTTACCTGTAATAGATTTAAGGAGAAAAATTCTATTTGTTAATCTTTAATCTTTATTATTTATTTGTATTGAGCTGGTATTTATATTTTTTCTGTTTCTCTACCAGCCGTGTATATGTGACGTAATAACGCAAAATACGAGTACGATGTATTAAGAATCTGTAAAATAATGTAATTAATGGGTAAATTAAAAATTAATGGTTGAATTTAGAACATTAGAAAAACGAGTGTCCTTACCGAAGCAAAACTACGCAAATTGAGTTTAAACATTTTCCCCGCCGTGACGATGGTAGGAATGTTTCCTCTCATCATAAATATTTTCATAGTTTGTTTGAAAGATTTTGAACAATCCATCCACAAGGTATCGAAAATTGCTTGGTTCAAATATTCGGTCTGAAAGGGGGTGTAGATCAATGATTAAATTAAATATAATACTGCTACTATTGTTCGTACAAAAATGAACATTGTAAAAGTACAGAAAAATATTTAATTGATATTTTTTTGAGGGGTCATCGACAAATACAACAATTTTCAACATTTAATTACTGAACAATTAAAAAATATTTCTTACTTTTGCCATTATTTCGTTTCCGAACCAGCACATTATAAAAATTTCATATAGCATCGTTATCAAGTAAAAAATGAGAGACACTAACTTAAGTGGGTTTTCCATAGGATTGATCTAGGAATTAAAAAGATACCTGATTATTCACAACTTTATTGTTATCAGAGTTGTGTTAAATAATATATGGTGCATTTTATAATCAAAAATCAAATGAACTTTTATCAAAAAACATAACTTTTCAAAGATCCAATACATTTTTACACCAAAAAATATGAACGCTTTTAATCAAAAAGCTTTCTTCAAAGATCCAAGATAGCATTGTTTCACAGTACCTGAACTAGTACATAATTTTGTTAAAAGATCAATGGTCCAACACAGCCTTTATCAAATAATACAAACACAGTTTTCAAATAATATCCAATATATCCGTGCTAAACAAGTAATACTTACTATAACAAGTAGAATTCCACTGCAACATATTACGATTCCACTAACGACGTATTGAGAACATATCTGAGGGGTGAAAAAATCCTCCAAATCTTTAACATACCTAAATTAAAACAATTGAAATAATAAAGGATAGTGAATTAAAGCTATTTTCACACTACAAAAAAATACATTTGATTTTCATCTGGGACCTTACTAAGGTCCAAAACAGCAGACTTTTGAATTTTTGGGTAAGTGTGGGAAGAATTTTATTGGCGTGCAGTGGTTAGATATCATAACACATACAGAAATAGAGAACGGATGCAGCAGCCACTGTTGTTGTTATCGAGCGAATGGGACTCGGCTTGATTGGCCATACATACTACGTACATCTTCCCAGAGCCTTAACAATGCTAATCTATTTTACATAGCATCAGGATACTGTCCTGTAGGTCCAATGCTAACCAGCATGCATCCAATGAACAATAGATTTAGTGGGGTAGTCCCGGTCTGGTCGCCCTCGCTTGCCTGAGTCCCTCGGGGCTGCGTTTCTGGGGACCGGCGTGGGAGTTCTTCTTTATCATTTCTTTGCGTATGAATGTGACTTGTTTTGGTTAGGATTCAAATTGCACTAGTCTGCTCAAATTACAAATAGTATTATAGTCTACCGCTTCCTAGCTCCTGCTTAGGTTAAACAATCTTCAAATGTAAAGCGCCCTTGAGGTGATTTTTCACAAAAATAGCGCTATATAAGTTAGCGAGTAAGCCGGTTATTAATTATTATTACTATTGGAATCAGATATGGAATGATAGTGACATCTGATCTTTCTATTATATGTACTAAAAACCCTTAACCTATCAAAACAGGACGGTTTTTTGTTTAAATTGAACTTCATTTTTTGATATATTATAAATAGGTAGTTACCTCATAATTATTCGATGATGGTGTACTGCCATTTTGAGGTTTTCAGTAGCCCTTCTACTCATTCTATCAGTATCGTCTTTTGAAGAAATCAAATTTCTTCGTCTAATTGACACTTTTTCAATTTTTTCAGGAGAATTTTGCTCCATGATTTTTTGCAATGAGTCGATTAAGCATTCCAATTGAGCGACTGAAAAATTATAGAAAATGTAATGTTTGTAAAAATATTTAGTTTAAACAGTATAACTAATAAGAAATGTTTTCTGATGAACTCACTTGCTTGGCACATAAAACTTATGAATAGGGTATCCATTGTGGAGTCCATGATCGCTAATCCAGTCAATGACATCGCTTGAAAAGTATAGACAATTTCAAACAATGGAGATATTTTTATATCTATAAATGGGAATTGCATGGGGCAAGGAAAACTTCTTATCTCTTCATTTAAAGGAAACAAAATGAAACCTTAAAAAATAATTCATATTAATACAAAATACTTACGTTAGTTACAACAAAACTCTTAAAACTACTTTACTTACATATGTCAGTTATTATCGCAAGGCCAAAAAAGCACTCAGATATTTTTCTGGTGGTTTTCATTTTTTCTTTAACGATTTTGTCGTGTGATTCAGTTTTTTTGGTTTGAAATCATCACTCCTGAGGGAATCCAGAAGTTGCTTGAAATTGTTTTTTTGCAGTACCAGATTTATTAGTTTAAACATAAATGCTAACTCTGCGAATAGCACAAGAGAGCTGAAAATAATGAAATAACTGGAGAATAAGATAATAAAAAAGATTTAACACTTTTAATAAAAATTTAAGAATTTTAATTTAATAAGAAATTACTACTAGGTACTACTCTCCCTTATCCGCACCCAATGGTGCATAGGGCACTGCATTGGTAAACCGAGTGTGGTGAATCTTAATAATTTGTTAGATGATAGCCCAACGCGCTATCGCTGTACCACGAGTCGGACTAAATAATAATTAATAAGATACCTGTGTTCAATACATACTTTTCACAGAATGCAACGACATCATTAACAGTGAAATATATGTCACAAAGTAGACCAAAAATGAAAACTAACTGCATAAAAAAGACGATAAATGCATAGGTCCAATGAGAAATGTAATTTCGCCATGTGTTGCCTTTTACCATTGGCCACATACCTAAAAATTATCAAAATACCAATTGAATTATTTATTATTGAAACTGTTTTTTAAAGATACTACGATACAAAAAGGCAAGCAGCAAATTAGCTTTAAACTCAAATTTGTAACTGTATGCATACCGCAGTAATCCAAAAGCTTCTGATTGAATGCTACGAAATATATAGCGTCATCCATGTCATTCATTTTGTTTTATTATATTTTATCAACTATAAAAATACAATATTGTCAAATTAATTCAATGGCAATTTAAATTAATCTGAATTGTCACGAAGACTTGTTTCCTAAGAAATTACGCACGATGACCCTGAATGATTCATCATCCAACTAAGAATTATTAATTATTTTTTTATAGTTATTTCTTCGTAATATTGCAATAGCTTTTTAAAGTACTTTGAATAAATTATTTATTGATGATACGAATATTATTATTACAATTGCAAATATTACCACTGTAAATGATTAAGCAAAGAAAAACTTAATTAACTCAATGTTTGCAGCACTCACTTTGTAGTTTTCCATAATTATGAAATTAAACAACTTTTGTTTTAAACTACTTTTTTATTATTTAATTATCCAACCGGTTTCGGAGACACTACTCCTTCATCAGGGATTTGTATAAAAATAATTTTAAAATTAGTAATAAGTCGCTAACTAAAAATGTTAAAACTTCAACATTTTTAGTTAGCGACTTATTACTTAATTTTAAATTATTTTTATACAAATCCCTGATGAAGGAGTAGTGTCTCCGAAACCGTTGGATAATTAAATAATAAAAAAGTAGTTTAAAACAAAAGTTGTTTAATTTCATAAAGAAAAACTTTATTAACAATAACTTTCAGACATTGACTAGACACTTTCAAGCTTAGAATATAATAGTAGTAATATTACCTTTATCCTCTTATATAAACAACCAATCAAACGTCCTTAAATGCTACGAACCTGTAACTGTTTGTAATATATAATTCACCAGTAAAAAGGTGGAAACGTAGGTAAACCATTTGACAAGTTGAGAGAAACGCCCGTTTATTTATTTCAATAATTTGTATTTGTAGTTCCAAGGGTATGAATGACATCCGTCAAAATATTGGTACAAACAGTTTATTATTTTATTTATGGCAACCCCTTTGTTGTGTTGTGATGGCTGAGAGTTGGCTTTCCACTACGGTGGTTTCATGTCAGCTTTGGGTGAGATGTGACATCAAGATTTTTAACCCTTTTGTTACTGAGGTAAAAAAAAATTACGTGATGCGGTGATGTTTAGGTTACCGTCTGAATCTTGGTTAGAATTTTTTAGGACTGGAACTTCTGTTTTGTAATTCACATATATTATGTATTAACTCCTATTATATTTCAGCTAAGGTTTTTAAAAATTGAACTCAAAAAATTGCTTTTTATCCCACAAATTGATTTTATGGGAAAAAAATAAAAGTTAAATAAACCCAATTTTTTTTAAAAAAAAAAAAAAAATT